>JABUQX010041529.1:45000-52500 GCA_015478945.1 Trachelipus rathkii | reverse complement strand
AATTGTACTTTAGATCTAAACCACTTATTCCATATCATAGTTTCACTACTATACATTAGCACAGGTAACAACATAACCTCATGCTAAACGCTAGCGTACTCAAGACTTATTCCTTTTACATCCACCTAGGAATTGAATGGACCAGGCACCTTCCTACCATTAACAACTTTCCTACTACGCTCTGCATCATCCATTCCTATTTCATCCAACATATATCCTAAATATTTAAACTCATACACTTGTTCCAGTTGCTCACCATCTAACAAAATTTCACACCGCGGACTCCCCTCACTCACTACTATAACCTTACTTTTATTTACATTTACTTTGAAATCCCTCCTTTTACACACCTTACCAAACCCCTCTACCAATCCTCTCAAACTCTCTTCGGATTCGCCACACAAAACTAAATCATATGCATATAATAAGTAGGGCACACTTCCACGCTTTTTCATTACTCCATCATTTTAAGGCCGTCTCTCTGTCACCCCTACCTCTAATTATTTCATAACCCCATCCATATACAAATTGAATAAGTAAGGAGGCATAACGCATCCCTGTCTCTCTCCCCTATTAATATTAAAACAACCACTTTCCACTCCATTTATTCCTACATACGCTTCATTATCGTCATACATACTTTTGATTCCATTCAGAAGCCTACCACCAACACCATATATCAGTAGCACTTGCCATAGAGCTTCCCTCTTAATTCTGTTACAAATAAATAGAACCAAAATACAACTTATTTTTATCTCTCATTTTCTCCATCATTTGTTTCAATGTAAATATTTGATCCACACATCCTCTTCATGTCTTGTTCTTCACCAATCAGTCCCTCATCACTCGACGCACTCTTTCGACCAAAATACCAGCATATATCTTCCCTAAAACACTCAATAAACTAATTCCCCAATAATTCCTACAGTTCCCCTTATCCCCCTTACCCTTAAATAAAGGTACTATTACTGCTCCTCCCCAATCCCTCAGAACTATACCCTCCATAAACGCTTTGTTACACAATTTCCAAATCCATTCAATTACCATCTCGCTTCTATTCTTGATCATTTCACCAGTAATTCCATCTATTCCCGCAGATTTTCCATTCTTTAACTTTCTCACTCTACCCATTACCTCCTCCTTACTAATGACCTCATCCCCAAAATACCTATTCCTTCTTGCACTATCAAACCCACACACATTCACTATCACCTCTTCATTACTGCCAATGTTATGCAGATTTTCAAAGTGTTCCCTCCCCACACCCTCTTCACATTCATTTCATCAGTTACGAATGCACCATTCCTATTCATTATTCTAAACAGATTCCCCTTATTCTCATTCTTAACCTTTTGCTCTTCCTTCCAGAAGAGCTTCTATTCCCTTTACCCCCCATTCACCCTCCTCCCAAACTTTTCATTTACCTTATTTTTCCTCCTAAGTGTGCACCTTAGAGTGTTCCTTTTTCATCCTTATATAATTCCAAACACCTTTCTTTTGAGACTCATCATTGGCTTTTAGTACATTCAACCACTCTTCTTTTTACTTTTAACCGCTTGCATCACCGCTTCATTCCACCACTCACTGTTAACATTCTTACTTTCTACTTTAGCACATCCACATATTTCTCTTGCACTACTAACAAACACTTCCTTCATTTGCTTCCACATTTGTTCAGTTTCAACCAGTTCACACTCAGTTGATTTGTTTGCAAGGGCTCTTAAATACTTTCTTTATTATTTTGTTCACTTTTCACATTATTAATTCTTCCCACTTCCTTCCATATCACCTTCCTCTCCATCCAAGCCCCCACTAACTTAATATTACATTAAACTACATAATGATTCAATAATCCCATCCCTAAACCCCTCATTGATTTAACATCCAACACACACTTTAACATCTCCTTTTTCACCAACACAAAATCATTCATAATTTTCACTTCAATACCATCTCTACCTACACCAACTCCAGTATACTTATGGGTATTCTTGTGTTTAAAAAAAGTATTAATTATATATATATATATATATATATATATATATATATATATATATATATATATATATATATATATATATATATATATATATATATATATATATATATATATATATACGCCAATAAAAATATAGTTTTTATATTAAAATCTGAACAAAGAAATTGAAAAATATATTAAAAAGTTATTCTTTCTTTCATCTTTTTTTTCATTTTAAAGGTCAACAGCAGACAGGCTGTTTTTATTTATTTATTTATTTGTATATTGTTTATTCAGTTAGTGTTATTATTATTATGATTATTATTATTATTATGTGTTTATGTGTTTATTATTATTATTATTATTATTATTATTAGTTATTTATTTAGTTATTTATTTAGTTATTTGTTTTTTATTATTTGTTATTTATTTATTTATTTATTTATTTAATTACTGATTTATTTATTTTTATTTTCCTATTTTTTTTTATTTGGAATAATCATTTTTATTCTACTTTCATGCTATCCTATCTTTTTCTGCTATATATATATATATATATATATATATATATATATATATAAATATATATATATATATATATATATATATATATATATATAAATAAATATATATATATATATATATATATATATATATATATATATATATATATATATATATATATATATATATATATATATATATATATATATATATATTTATATATATATATATATATATATATATATATATATATATATATATTCTTTATATGTGTATATTTATTTAAATATATATATCTAGAAGTATATATATGTATATATATATATATATATATATACTATATATATATATATATATATATATATATACTATATATATAACTATATATATATATATATATATATATATATATATATATATATATATATATATATATATATATTCTTTTCCCTTTCTGTCCACGGTATCTTAGAAGAAGAGTGATTTGAAGCGATATGAGTTTCCTTATTATCATATCAAAGATGATTGCAATGGATAAATAAGTAAGCTGAAATTGTAAATTTCTATTGATCAATCTCTTTCACCAGTGATCTTTATTTTCAACAAGATTTTGTAAATATATTTATTCATATCACATAAATAATCATTATTAATGTTAAAATTCAATGAAATAATTTAGATAAAAATAATTTTAAAATTTGATTTTTAATTTTGTTCATATTTTCAAGTTATTATAAAATGGAGGTCCAAAGCCGAGAGTTTTAAATTAGTGGAGTCGAAATACTATCAAGAAATTGTACAATGGTGGGCCGGAGTTGGAGCCGGGCGACAGTCGGAGCAGGAGCGGAGCAGAGCCGGAGCCGGACCCGGACCCGGAGCCGGATCAGGAGCTTGGTGCCCGGAATTGGAGCCCGGACAACAGAGAATTACTGATTCCATGTACAACCCTGGTTATAATAGATAGCTCACAGTGCCAGATTCCGATGATGATTCAACCAATGACAAAAATATAGATGACTTTACATTTATTTATAATATGGAGAGTGTAATCAATAAGTAATTACTCACAGACAAAAAAATATAAATATTATCTATCGTCAGATATGGCAAATTGAGGTTAATTTTAAATTTTAAAAATTGATCTAATTTTTCATAGAAATTGATTGAAGGCAGATTTTGATTTATTTTCTCATGAAAATGATTGAAGACAGATTGTGTTTTCATTTTCTTATCGAAAGTAGTTCGATGATAGATTTTAATTTCGAAATTGGTTTAATTTTCCATCGAAGTGGTGAAGACGAATTTTGATTTAGAATTTTCATCGAAAATGGTTAGGACAAATTTTAATTTCGAAATGGGAATAATTTATTTTTTTCATCGAAATAGTTGAAGACACAAATTAAATATTAACATAGAGGTTTTTAAGGAAGTCAAAAACCTCTGGCATAATTTAAATTTCTAAGAGGATGAAGGAACTTATTTTTAATTTCTTATTCTCAAAATTTAACATATAACATATTATTATTATTATTATTATTATTATTATTATTATTATTATTATTATTATTATTATTATTATTATTATTATTATTATTATTATTATTATTATTATTATTATTATTATTATTATTATTATTATCATTATTATTTATTATTATTATTATAAACATACAAAAACTAATTCAAACTGATAAAAAATATTACCACGCCTTTTAACATTTAGTATCTAACTTTTTAACCTATTATTAAATTATTATTATTTTAATTAATATATTATTTAAGTAATAATTAATTTAATGAGTAAATAAATTATTATTTTAAAAATCTGCATTTTGCTTTATTAATGAGTTGTAATTCATATAATAATTAAAGCAAATTTCTATCAATGAGATAAAAATTACAAATTTTGATCTCACCAAGCGCTTCTGAATCAAAATTAGTCAATCAATTATAATCAATCTGAATCAATCTGAATCAATTCCAATCAATCCGAAAATAATATAAATCTTTTTCTATATTAGGTCTCGATTGAACTAGATTGATTCAGATTGTATTAATATTATATTGTATTATATTGTATTAAATTGCAGGAAAACAATCTCCCCTATTGGCAGGAGGCTTTCTGAATCTTGTCAATCAATTTTATGTTCATTTAGATTTATTTGGATTGATTTGATTAACTTAGATTGATTTGAATTGATTTGATTGATTTAGATTGATTTGGATTCGCTTGGTGTTAAGGGAGCCTTAAAGTATTAAAGTTTACAACAGTAGAAATTTGCATGATTTTAGCTAACATGACTTAAAAGTATAATCTTAATAAAATTAATAACCAGTATGTATATATATATATATATATATATATATATAACCTTATATATATATATATGTATATATATATATGTAATAATATATATATATATAATATATATATATATATATATAATATATATAAGTAGTAGTAGGCGTATTACTACTTGTATATATATATATATATATATAATATATATATATAATAATAATAATAATAATATATATATATATATATATATATATATATATATATCTATATATATATATAAATATAATATATATATATATATATATTAATTCTCACAGCCGTGATTTTATCTATATAAAATCAAAACCCAAAACCACTTTAAAATCTTGTTCCAATATAAGTCTGTTCATTGCAAAACCAGGAAGCACCACAAGGAGCTCTCTACGAGCTGATGTACTTATCTTGAACTCCTTGTTTGCCTGAGGTGCAGTATTTTATCAACTGGAGGGACGACATATGAAATTAGCTATATAAAAGGAACAATCCATACAACATTAAAGAAGAAGATATTGCTTCAAAAGTTAAGAGTTAAACATGCAAATAAAGGGAATGTGGACTGGTTCAAACAATTTTAATTCTCATGGTAATTTGTGTGGTTGGTTCATTTTGTAAAATGTACTTTTTTTAATGTTTGCTGGTGAAATTGCCTAAAATTTCAGTTTTGTGAAAAGTTCCTTTCTTTTCTCTGCATATATCTGCGTCTACATGGCCTTCGTTGAGTAATAACCAAAATCTTAAAAAATAATCATAAATAAAGTTTTCTATATAAAGCATAAAATCAGATACAGAGAAGCACTGGATAATCTTTTCGTTTTAAATCAAAAAATAATAAAAATCACAAATAATCATACAAATATCCAAAAAATCATAAAAAGAAATCATAATCATAAAAACATAAAAAATAATGACAAATAATGGCTTTCCAATTTCCTCACAAACATGTAAGAACATTAATAAATGGTCATTTTGAATCCTACAGTAAAAAAAGTTTAATAGATCTCCATAAAAATCATAAATCTCCTTCTTCAGGAGATTTTTCACAGTCATTGGTTTCCTAAACCTTCCTGGGATATTTTTATGAGTATGTGAGTGATGTCATAACATTCCGCATCCACATTTAGAATTGTTTGATGATCCACGTCAGCATCTGAAAGGATGTCAAATTTTCCCATCTGTGAAATCACTAACATATGCTTTTATAAATGTATATAGACAAAGGAAGTAAGGAGGTAGGTATCTTCATCTTATTATATTTGTGCACAAATGACATTTCGAATATGGTGATTTGACATTCGGATACGGATGTTTTGATTTCAAAATTTTGTCAATATGGATAATGATTATGATGTTTCATAAATATCCTAAAATATTCCAATGAAACTAAATTGTTCCTTAACAGAAATTTCAAAAATAGATTTTAATTTTCATTGGAACGTAAATTTGGATAGTGAGTTGGGGATTATAGGGATAGAATCCACAAACCAATATGTAAATACATATATTTCCTTGTTAAACCTACTCCCCTTCTCCTATAAACTTTGCATGAATCTTTACTATATAAAATACATATATATTCCTTGCTAAGCCCCTTCCTATAAACCATTATTGAACTTTTTGACCTCTATCCCTCATCCTCCCACACATCTACGTCTATTCTGTTTGTTTGAAATTCACTGTTTGTGTGAATTCAATATCCACTTTCACTTTTCATCAATAAAAAAAAATTGTCGCAGAAGTTTTAACGAAATTTTAAATTTCCTTTGGATCCTGCAAGTTTGTTCTTTTATTTTGAGCAAATTTGAAACGACGAAGTGAAAAATAGGAAATGGACGAATTTTCAACGAACGATCACGTTTCAAATATTGTAATATAAGTGTTTGAATTTCGACATTTTATTTTTACAACTTTTTTGTGCTTCAATTTCTTGTTTCATTTATCTATTCTATTATATTATCATTGTTTCCTTTATATATATATATATATATATATATATATATATATATATATATATATATATATATATATATATATATATAACTATATATATATATATATATATATATATATATATATATATATATAATACTATTATATTATACTTTTCAACTTTTCTATCTGACATTTGATGTTTAATGTCTTCGTGGATATGGATATATTTAAATAAAAAAAAAGAGAGAGTATTAAGAATAAGCCATTTCTTCAGAAAATGAAATAATAAATATATAAATGTTCCTTAATAATTAAGTATTATTATCTCTTGGCGAGTGATAACTCTCCAATTAAAATCATTTCAAGATGATTGAGGATCATTTCTATGAAGGGTATGCGTAGCAAAGGAAAAAAATTGCTATTTAGATCAGTCTTTTAAAAATTTACAACTCGGGCTCTAATATTTTTACGATTCTTGCTCTAGTATATGTTAAAGTAGATTCCGACTCCAATCTGTTTGAAAATTTGTGCTTTGTCTCTAGTAAAATTTCTTAAGTGTCCTAGCTCCGACAAAACAAAATAAAGATATTTACTGGTCCATTCAACTTACATCATCAAAGTGTAATTATTCAAACGTAAAAATTTCCGAATGGCAACACTATTACACAATAACCTATTTCTTGAATTAATTTTATATGATTCTATACAAAGTAGCTTTCATTTTCTCATTATTTCCAATAAATTCGGC
>JABUQX010041529.1:30000-42500 GCA_015478945.1 Trachelipus rathkii | reverse complement strand
ATATATATATATATATATATATATATATATATATATATATAAATTAAAATCAGATAGAAATAATTACAACTAATAACTTTTAATTTTTTTTTCTTCGAGTTAGAAAATTGTGATTAAGATGTCAAAGTAAATAAATAATTTTAGGGATTAGTTTCAAAGCTATACTTGAGAGGGATGAATTCTTTAAACAGTTTATCTTTCCCAAACTTTTTATATATTGTAAATTAGCAGCACACATTTATCATTTATATTTTTCATAATTTCAAACTGCTGATTTAAAAAACATTGTGTTAATTAGATGGAAGAAATTTTTCCCCCCATATATATATATATATATATATATATATATATATATATATATATATATATATATATATATATATATATATATATATATATATATATATATATATATATCCAATGGATAAAGGCCAGAGGCTTACCAAATTTCACTGGAGTTTTTAAAAAAACTGGAAACCAGGGTCAAATTAAAACCTGACATGCTCCGATACGCTGCACTTAAAATTGTGCAAATCAACGGTAGTTGTAAAAATTAGATAAATGGACTGTATTCCAGACTTTGCCAGTGGAGTACATGTAAGATTGAGCACAGCAGTTAAGTCTGGATCAGAGAGTTGAACAGAGAAAGGATACGACTCTCTGATCTACGAGTGGCAGGAACTCTCCTCAAAGAAGGAGGAACATGACTGGAAAATTCGAAAAAGCAAAGAAAATTCACTAAATTGTAATATCAATAGAATAAGGAGAGTGTTGCATCAGTTCAACGGCTAGAAAGAGTGGAGAGAATTAATGAGAGTAGGGAGAGTTAAGGAGTGGACAAGCCCTACCTAAACTACACTTTACCAAGGAGAACAGTATGTGTTGAACCACCCCAGAAATGTGATTCATACTCTATACATACTCTCAGACTCATATATCACTAAGGTTGCTAGATATGGCCACACTGCTATTGGCGTATTCAAAATTGTCGATTATCTTTATCGATTTCGAAAGATATGTATCTATCTAACCAGAGATCGCAGAAAATGATTTAAACGTCAATCTGAAAATAATAGACCATGAGATATAGAATGGAACATCAGAAATGATCTAACAATTATTATTATTTGAAACCTTAAAAAAGACCTTCTAATAAACCCGAGCCCCCTTTATGGGGCTAAGACCTCGAAATGACATTTAAAATCTCCGGAAATGGTTTTCCAGACTTTGAAACCATTCAAAATCTGCCTTGTTGCCCGCGAAAACCCCAAAATTTGGTGCATCAAATGTCAAAAATTGTCAAATTTTAAAAGGGGTGAGGAGAAACTCCAAAGTCAGTTGCCGACATGACTTCGCCACTTTGCTATGAAGCCGCAACATATACTACTACTATTTACAAAAAAAAAAATAATTAATTTAAGATTTTAATATTTTAATAATTTCATAAAATATTAGCATAAATCATACATATATAGGCTCATTGTGCCTGTTTTTAGATTTATTTTAATTTCAATTACGGCCTCTTAACATAATAAGAATATCCAAATGAGGACTTAGAGAAAACTAAACTATGTACTATATAACCATCAATAGGTTTGAAATTTGATTTGAATGTTAAACTACATTTCAAGTTTAGGATCAATTATTGAAAATAATATACAAATTGCATTTCCTTTCCTTGTTGGATTCATTCCATCGTGATCCTTTCCGAGATGTTCTTTTGCCTGCCTTCACCAATGCTCCCCAGATCTCCAGAGGATGGAATGGTTTGATTGTTCATTTCAGCTGGGATTAGGTATGTGCCGAATATTCGGTAAGTATTCGGTATTCGGCCTATTCGGCCAAAATACCGAATATTCGGTATTCGGCTTTTTGCCGAACTATTCGGGCCGAATATTGAGCTTTACAAACAATAAATTACGTCAACATAAAGGAAAGTTATTTCAATTTAAAATTGAAATTTTTAGAACTTATTTCCCAAAAAATAAAAATATAGCCAAATTTTGAAGCCAATATGGCGAAAATCTTTGTCATTTGTCAGATCCTATAGTAGTATAGGGGGGGAAACTGACCGCTAAACACTGCCGAAGAGACCCGATCCTACCGTCATCTTTGTTGGTTTACCCTATGCATTCTTTAGGTGTCAAAACCGTGGTAGGCGTTTTTTAAGGTGCGGTGAGACCGAATTTAGGTCTGGAAGACGACTCGAGGTTCTTGAGCCTGTAACTCAGGATTTAGCCCAAGGAAGTGGCGGCGGAGCCCTCAAAGAAGGGGCTTTTTTGGTTCCTAGAAGTTTTAAATGATCGATAGATAATTTTTGATGGTTCCAATCGACTTTTATCGTGATCGATTACCCCTAAATCGATCTTTAAATCGTCTTGCTACGTGCTCTGGTTTTGTCATTTAGCACTGAAATGTAATCGAACGAAATAATTACATAAGTAACATTCGATTATCGGTAGTAAGTCTACATACACTGCGCGACCACTTTTTTCTGCTAGCGAAGCGAATAGAGCTACTAGGTCTGAACTTGGAATATGGTCGTATGTATGTGATAAAACTGATCCACGCGAATTTTTGTGACCGTAGGTCACCCCTAAGGTGGTGTTGCCCCCTTTAGCGCCAAGGTCAAATTCGTCCTGAAACCATTTGTAGCTTAACGTTATCGTGAGTGAAATTGGGGTGTGAGTGTATATGATATGGGACGTAAGCTCGTCGGAGACGAGATTACGTCTCTCTGCGTCCCTCTGTAAGGGGGGGGACGCTGACAACAAAAAAATTTAAAAAGGTGATCGCTGGCGGACTGAAACTTGGAGAAAGGATAGAGGAGGTTGGATTCGGATTCGGAGACGGAGTCGGATTTGGCTTCGGCGTCCGGGGGGTCTACCTCCTGAAAAAAAAGAAGAAGAAATTGACATGAATGCAAAACAGAGGAAGAAGAACGGAAGAGAAAGAAGAAGGAAGGAAGAAGGAGGAGCGAAAGAAGAAGATCAAGATTGAGGGGGAAGGATGGTCTGAGAGGATCGAGTTCGGTAGTGGCACCGGATGCTGGCAAGCCGGTGCGCGTGCTTAGTTAATAAAAGTTGTTTAATATACAAGTCATTTACTGTCACTAACTGCATTCTGTCTTAACATGGTACATGTGTATATTGCATTGCTTACCGTCGAAGATAATCCGGCTTGATGAATGTTGAAGACTACATTTATATTTTCAATCTCATTTTCTTTTTATAAACGTTAACTAATATAATTTTTTTTTCTAAGTTGAAGCATTACATATATGTTTACTATTTTTTTTTTTTTAGCTTCATTTTACATTTATACTTTGTGTTAATGTTATTATTTTATTTTTTTTTTATTTTTTTATCTTAAATTTATTTTTCTAATTTATTTTTCAAAAAATATTTATGTGATATATAATTTTTCATTTAGTTTTTATTTTTATTTAAAATTTGCTTTTTACTTAAAATTCATTTATTTTTAAAGTTTTATTTTGCATTTATACTATGTTTTAATATTTTATTTTTTGCGTGATAATGTTCTGAATGTTATTTTAGGAAACTTTGTTATTATTGGTTTATAGCTTTGTGTTTAATTTTTTCTAATATAAGTTTTATTTTGCATTTTACTTTGTGTTTATTTTCTTTTATTTTATTTTAACTTTTTATTTTTTTTTTTTTTTTCTAAACTTTTAAATTTTTTTTTTTAATTATATTAAGTTTTGTATTTTCTTTTAATTTTTTGTTGTATTTTCTTTTTTCTTTTTTATTTTTTTTTTTTTTTTTTTTTTTAAATTTTTTTATGTTAAAAATTTTTTTTTTTATTTTTTTTTTTTTTTTTTTTTTTTTTTTTTAACTTTTGTTTTGTTATAATTTTTTATACTTTTCATGTTATATAACGCAAATTTACGGTTTTTACTACCCTAAACATAAATCAGGTAAATCAGTAACCAACCGGTCCTCCTCTGCCCTTCCATGATCTATTGATTCTATTGATCTATTGATCACTTGATCTATTGATCTATTGATTAGGTCAGATTTTTTACTAAAACTTGTCATGTTTTAACATGTTTGGATTTCCAGTCACATAGGAAGAAGTGTTAGAATTACTGAAGCAAAATAACTCAAGAGGAGAGAAATATATGAATTAACCTTCCCTTATATTTTACCACTAGCTGTTGCTAGTCATTTACATCAATCGCTTACGGTTAATGTGCAACACAGAATCTAGATATTAAAGAGATGTTTAATAAAAGCAATAATGATACGAAAGATATGATGTAAAAGTGCGATATAAAGATGAAACTAAGCATTCAAACCCTCATGATAGAAATGATATTCGTGTTTCAATACTGGCATCAATCAATCAATATTCCATTTAAATAATGTTTACAAAATGACAATTATTTTATTATTCTAAGTATAATATATATAATATATATATATATATTATATATAATATATATATATATTATTATATAGTATATATATATAATATTATATATATAATATATAAATAATTATATATATATATATATATATATATATATATAATATATAATATATATACTATATATATATATTACCTGAGCCACAAGGTACTTTTGGATCAACATTTTCCTTTGGCTATTGTAAGAAAAAGGGGGAGAGGGGCATGACAAGAAAGAAAATTGAAGTTAAAACAAGTACAGACAATATAACAAAGATGTTAAATCTTTAGATACAACACTTCTATAACGTTAAATACATAATATGTGCATTATCAAAATATTGTATGAAAGTTGCAATGTTAAAACGTCCCTTAGTAGCAAGTGTATGAAGTAAGTGTAATTAATAGTAAGTGAATTAACTTTAATAATAAAATAGGTATTAGTTAGTATTTACATATCAGGGTTATAGGCTATTAATGAACAGTGGTACAGTATATTATCTAATAAAGTTGAAACAAACTAACCCACCAATTTTAACAATGGTTCCTTAATTACAGTTAGTTACCCTATAACAATTAAGACAATGAAGCAAATGTTAGTACCATACAATTATTACAATTAAATTGCAGTGGTTGTTCCCCAATTTATCATTGCATTGTAATAATATGTAGCCATTCAGGTTTAATTTTATTATGAGAAAGAATATGCTTTTTACAGTTCATAAAAATACCTAGAGAGCACGTTACTTTAAAGCATCAATTATATAATTAATTATAATTAATTTCCAAATAGAGTAAATAAGCCATTTTTAAGCATGTTAGAACTCACCGTCCCTTGTGCATCCATACTGCGAGCTTTCCTTAACCTGCTTTTGCATGCATCAAGATCAAGCCTGAAAAAAAAAATAAAAAATAAAAAAAATAATTTTGTTCATCAATTTCTTTATTTCAATTATTACATGAATTCCATCTAGGCTAAATATATTTTTATACTAAGTAATAAAAAATATATTAAATATTTGAAGAGTTATAAATGAACTGGTTATGAATTTGGAATACAATATAATTGGAATAAGAAACAGAACAAGCGTCAAACTAAATCAAAAACATAAGAAGAATTAGATTATCTTATATATAAGTGATTCTTCAGCCCTGAAAAATATACTACTACTACTACTACTACTACTACTAATAATAATAATAATAATAATAATAATAATAATAATAATAATAATCAAAAGTATGTATGACGATAGTGAAGCGTGTTGTAAGAAATTAAAATGGTAGTCAATGGGTGATTGGTTCGATTAATAGCGGGTGAGAACAGGGTTGTGTTTATGTCTCACTGGTTATTCAATGTGTATATGGATTGGGGTTAGAAAAGAAGAATTTCGAAGGTGGGATGGCAGGAATTGGTATAGAATGATGGAGAGAATGAGAGAAGTGGAGGGTGCCCCCTACCTATTGCTATGCGGAAAGATTTGGTTCTGTCTGTGGCTGAGTCTGAAGCAGAGTTTGAGAGGATTGGTGGAGGAGGAGTTGCAGGGTTAGTTTTTTAAACAAGAGGGCGTTTGAAATAGGGTTAAACAGTAAGATAGGAGATAAAAGAGTGTTAAGGTTATGTTTTGAGTGAGGACAGTCCTCAGGTGAAGTTATGTTAAGCATTGCATTGAGCAGCTGTGAGCAAGTTCGGGTCTCTCTGAGATTTAAATATTTAGGGTATGTGTTGTGTAAGAAGGGAAACGGATGATGCAGAGTTGTAGTAGGAAAGTAGTTGTGAATGCAGGAAGGTGGTTGGCGCAATTACAATCGTTGTGGAGTGTAAAAATGACTGAGTGCTTGTGGTGCGCGCTAGAGTCTTACATAGAGGGTTATGTCTTGTTAACCTGTGTTATGTATGTAGTTGTGAGACTAAATGGTCTGGAAATAGAAGTATAGATCTAAAGTTCCATGTGTTTCAGATGGACAATCTTATGGGCATGCTCAGGTCATGTTAAGAGAAATATAATATAAAGTGAGAAGAATGTATGAAAACAAGAGAAATTATACTGGGTGCGTGCAAGATAGCGTTAAATGGACGAGAATAAATGAAGTTATGTTGAGATGGTTTGGTCCATGTTGAAGGTATGAATGAAAACCCTCAGTTGGGCTAAAGCGGATACATGTAAGTTGAGAGTGTGTGGAAACCGACCGGCTGGGAGACACGACTGGGAGAAAAGTGGATTGAGTCGTGTGGAACGAATGTCTTGAAAGGAGGAACGAATGTGAGTTGCCAGAAATCGAGGAATAAAGGTGCATGATAGAGGAGAGAATGGCGCGGTTTTTGTATGGGGCATCGTTTGGCCCACCTGTGGCAAGGGGAATATGAAAACCCTTACATTGACCATTTACCATTGAGGGTCCATCCGTTCGCGGTCCTATGATGCTCGAGGGTGGATTTTCTGTCTGGGACGAGCGTCCTCACTAATTAATGGTACAGAGGGGGCGGTCTTTTTAAGGCTGGGCTTTCTTTTCGGACGTTTGGTTCATACTGTTCTCCTACGCTTGTTTCTTTGTCCCGATGCTTGATACAGCACCTACCCCCAATCTTGGGTGGCAAAGAGCGGGAAGGTGAAGAAGAAAAGAAAGAACAGGATAAGAATAAAATAATAATAATAATAATAAAGTCAATAATAATTACACCAAACACTTTAAGTGAGGTATCATCGCTTAGTTTTTAAAAAAAATCCACCCTAGGTTCACAAGACTTCGACAGACCCTCCACTGTATTTAGTATCTCCTTCAATGTTAAGGGTGCATCCCTTGGTCAGGCCTACATCATATTCACCTCACAAAACCCCGCAATTCACTAATATTAAGCACCTTTCTTCTCACCTCTGCCAAACTCATCTTCATTCCTTCATTAAATTCCTTTGCTTGACTCAATCCCACTTTTCATTCAGTACTTCCAGCTGGCCGATTCCCATCACACTTCAACCACTATACATCTGCCATTAACCAATACGACCTATCATACATTTTTTTCCATCTATGACAAAACCATCTTTAATACACTTTTCTTTTTATTCTCTCATTTACACCTTTTCTTCACACCACAAAAACTCTCCAAAAATGCATTCATTCCTCATTTTACCAATTCTGGTCACACCTAACACGCCCCAAAGATTTCCATCTTGAACAGATTGTACCTTAGAATATTATATACCTCTTACTCCCAACAACATAGTTTCTATATCTTATACTATGAATCAGGCGCTTTTTGTTATACATATTACTTCCTGTCTATTGTTTTTTTGTTATAAACTCTTTAAGTGTGAGCACTCTTTAAATGACTTAGTTTCTCTTTTTTTGTTCTCATCAATGTATTCTTTAATCTTAATAATTATAGGTTAGCTCTTTTCTGTCCTTTATTCTACATATGGTGTTCCTTAATATCTATCTCTTGTCTATTATCTAATCTCATTTCCTTGTTCATTTCTTCTATATCATATCTCAATGATTTTTTTTTTTTTTTAAAATCTTCATGTTATCTTGTTCCAACTTTTTCAGTCATCCAACATTTATTTTCACTTTTACCCTAATATTTTTCCTTCTCTCACTCTGCTTATCTCCTTATCTAACAATTTTATCTTTTCTATATACTCCCTTCCTGTGTTTTTTACCATCGCTCTGTCTCAAACTCCCTTCCTAAAACTTTTTCTTTTTTTCTAAGTGTTTTATTCGCAAATCAAAACAAAATCATCAGTACACAATAATCATGAGCACCCCTCATCTTCTCTTACCATTCTCCTATTCAGTCTAATACATCCCTTACCTCTAATTCTTTCATCACCCATCCATTATTCCAAAATTAAATAGTCAAGTGGAGACATAAACACATTCCCTGCTCACACTACTATTATGTTAACCATTCATTTTGCAACTCCCATTATTCTTACAACGTGCTTTCATTTATCGGCACACATACTTTGACTCACATCCATTGAAGCACCTACCAACTAAAACACCATTCACAGCAGCTTCCCTATTAATCCTGTCATTTACCCCTGTTACAATTTCATAAAACCTAAATACACCTTTTTATTCTTTTTTCTTCTTCCATTTTCTCATCATTTTTCCCTATTATGTGAGATATAAAGTTATCTACCACAGTCTCCGCCTCACTTTGCGTAAAAATGCTCCTTTGTGGTCTTTCTGCACCAATCAAGTCACTCAATGCACTCCTTTTCAAATCCAAAATGACTAGCATATATCTCAGGGCGCGTGAGGCATAAAAAAATAAATTTTCACTTCAACTCCTTCAATTCAAATTTTGAGATTTTTTCGTGATTCTGACTTCACTTGTATTTATAACAAAAGATTTTCAACTCTGTATCTCCGACGCTCCAACTAAACGAAAAAATGTTTTTGACGCTGACTTCACTCAATGATTATATATATATTTGACTGCGCCATGTCCACCAGTCAAATTCAAAAATTTTTCAGGACTCCGACTCAGCTCTAGTGCTGTACAAGTAGTTTTTACGAGATAAAATATTTTTTTTGTTTCAACTATTTTTTTTTCGCTTGGTTTTGAGAATAAAAAAAAAAATATGCCACTTTTCCAATGAAATCTAATCTCCAAATGCTATACAGTAAAATACAGTTCATGTAAAAGACAAAAAAAAAAAATGCAAGAGGCCAAAACCACCATGACAAGAAAATAATATTTCCAGTAGTTTTTTAATCAAATTCTCTTAAACGTATTATAAATGCAAATTATTTTTTTATTTTATTTTTTTATAAAACCAACGTACACCCTTTTTTTTTTTTTGTGTTTTTTTTTTACCAATGTTAAAGCGAAAAGTGAATTATAATAAATTGAATAATAATAATAATATAAATTATAATAATATGAATAATAATAATAATAATAATTATTAATAATAATAAAATATAATAATTAATAATAATAATAATAATAATAATAAATAATATAATAATAATAATAATAATAATAATAAATAAATAAAATAATAAATAAATAAAAAATAAATAAATAAATTTTAAATAAAATAAATATAAATAAATCTCTTATTCCAACCTATTTTAGTGTCCAAATTAAACTCTACGTTCTCTTGGCAATGGTTTTAAGTTCTGTATCTCAAGAAATTATGAAGAGCTGAACGAAACCTCCAGGCTATTACTCCACAATATTCTCCTTCTCCGATAAGCCAAGTCTTCTTTGTTCTGCTCCACCTACTTTCAACAGACGCATTGAGCCCTAATTAGTAATTAAATCTTTTCATTTCAATATAAATAATATATATTAATATATATATATTATATATATATAGTATATATATATATATAAATGTCTCTCTCACAAAGATTCTACACAAAAACATATATATATATATATATATATATATATATATATATATATATATATATATATATATATTACCATTCTTAAACTGTGTCATTTACCAAATTCCATTTCAGCCTGAAACCATTATCGAGACCAAGATTACTCCAAAATTTCTGGCTCAGTCTATTTGGCTCGTCTTTTTTCAATTTTCTCGAAAAGCATGTCCTCGACTCTAAACCGAATCGTAACCAAAAAAGAAAAAAAAAAAAAAAAACGTGGTTCAACATTTAATTCTTTCATAATTCGTGAACTTGTATAAAGATTTATTATTTCAAATTTTACTTTGATTTAATTTTAAGTTTTTCTTCATACCTGGATTGGAGAATAAGAGAAACAAGCCTGAGCTCCTGTCATAGTTTCTCAGTTTCCAAAAGTTTTGTTGATTTCATATTGTTGGAGACGTGATTCAAATAATGGACCCATCAAATTCATAGTTTTTTCGCCAAATTTCCCAAAGTTTTTCCTCCCATTGTTACATAAAAAAAAAAAAAAGGTTTTAAAAAATGATTTAAAAAGACAAACTTCTGATAGCTATTATTTAATTTTTAACAATTAAAAAAAAAAAAAAAAATATATATTTTTTTTTTTTTTTTACAGACTTTAATTGAGAGATGCATGAGTAATGAGATATGTTTGAAGAGGCAATCATTCATTCTTGATGTTTTGGAATTTCATTGGAAAAATTTCAGTGAAAAACCCTGCCAAGATTCCTCTTAATGAAGTTTCCTAAAGTGTTGGGTCTAGAATATGCAATGGTGTACATTGAAAAAATAGGCACCCAGAGAGAGGACTAAAGCTAATAAATGTTACATATATAATTTAAAAAAAAAAAAAAAAAAAAACTTAGAAATAAAAATATATATAAAAAATCTGTGTACACTTAAAATCAGATTACAGCAACATTCATTAATAATATGCACATTCTAGCATTAGGGTAATTTTAAATATTTATTAAAAAAAATTGAATCTTGAATGTGAAGCAGCCATCACTTGGTAGTTTTTTGCGCCCAATTAAACCTTGCCCCTTTCAGTGAGTACTGTTTAAGACAATTAAGATATAGAGACAGTTTAAAACAGCCACAGTGGGCCTATTCCGAGGACGTCCCAGTCAAACCACTACCAAACACATGCTCATGGAAAATCCACAAAGTCCTAGGCCTTGTTTCCAATTTATGTTGTAACTACAAATCCACCAATCGGCTTAGTCAAAACTAATGATATATAAATATGATACCCAAACCATCACATGCATTAATAAACTAAGTTATGGTCACACATTCAATCTAACATTAAAAACTACTCTATAATAAAAACCCGCCCATTTGGCTTCGTCAATATATTAATATGATACCCAACCCATCCATAAAAACGAATCTAACCCTTTCTTAATGTGCAATCGAGTCACACTCAAACAAAACCTCCTCTGGCAGGACATATTCACAAAATATTTTAACAACCTTAATTACTGAATGCCATGTTTCTTATATCAAGATGGCCTATGCATTTCTTCTTTAAATTTTCTTATTATGCCCCTGGTCACCTGTCCAGTCTACTATTGAAAATTTATTGGTCTCTGTATTTTCAATAGATGCAAATATATTTGTTAGACTTGTATCATGTCCCTCTGGAGAAATCGCCGTTCTACAGAAAAAACATTTCCTAAATCTTCAGCCTCTCCTCATTAGCTCTTACCCGTCAAACCCAGAAGAACAGAAGGAGAGAGAAAAGAGAAAATCACCCTTGTTTGCACTCTCTCCCTAGCATCATCTAAGTCTTTCTTTTTTACATAAGACCAAAACTTGATGCACAATACTCTAATTACTGGCCTAACATTAGCTATTATACAGTTACTTATTACTTCTTGCTCTTGTAGAAACATATTGAAATATATTGAAATAATATATGGAAAACCTTTGCTTAAAAGTCCTTCAGCTTTTTTGTACTAAAACCATTTTCGAGGAAAATTCTGAAAACATGAAGGTGAAGCACTTAAAGACACTTGCATGAATAACAGAATGGTAAGCTTTTATTACATTTCAATTTCCAAAACAGAATCATTAAATTTTTTGAGTAAAAGACGACTTCTTCCTTCCTAAAGTCACAACGCACGAATTATAAAACAACCTCAGGAAGAATTTTTCACTGAAAGTTAAAGAGGATTTAAACTTTCCTAATAGTCACAAACAAATTAACAAACCAAACCTCAAAAAAATTTTTACAATGAAAAGAAAAAAAAGAAAAAAAAAAAAACAAGCCATATATATAAAATTTTGCATTGTTAAAAAATAATTTTGAAAAACCATTTAAAATTTCCAATTTTGATCTCGTCCTTTCAATTTCCCTATTTCAATCTAATATAATTAAACTGTTAATTTCAATGATCCACAAAGTTTGAATTGAATAAAGTCCCATTTTTAAAAATTGTTCTTTTATTATTTTAACCCAGTATGAACAATGATGATAAGTTTTTAAATTATTATTTTTAAAGCTTCTGTTTACATACATCATTATGAATACTTTGAGTTTTCCATCCTCAGCTTTGGTCCATTATCAAGGACATGAGAGGTTGTTCCAATGATTCATAGCAGGCCCAAAAACTAAAATATTACTCCTGTTCTCTGAAAAGTTTCTGTGAATGTATTATTTCTCCAATTTCCTCAGC
>JABUQX010041529.1:0-25000 GCA_015478945.1 Trachelipus rathkii | reverse complement strand
ATTCTTCTTTTAACACTAAAAATATAATTGCAATATAACTTAACCTACGTATCATTTCTGCTAAAGAAATTCCTAACTTCGGATGAACTTGATCAACGTAACTGCACATTAAAACTCTTCAAAAACTTTTTTACAGTGAAACTTTTAAAGGTCGTGCATCTATAATTGGTGTTTTGAAAAATTAACTTCAGTTAATTTGGTGTTTGTAGTTTGTGGTATATGTTCCAAGGTTTAATAGCGTTTACTAAAATACATGATAGAATTATGTAATATAATGCTCTTTTGGAATAAATATTCATATAGCCATATTACATCTTAGTATCATTTTGCGTTGAAGTTAGTATTTATTCATAGCCAGGATCATTGATTCTTTTATACTAGCTGGGGTAACATCGATTAGAGGTCCAAGCCAATATAGTTAATTATATCTCTCATTCATCACATCATATCAAAGGTACCTTTATAAAACAGATTATATAGATCTTCTTTAAATAATTTCCTTTTTATTTTATTAATTCTATTCTGGGGTGTTTGGGTAAGTTTTACAATAAGTAATTCTTCTTGGTGTTTTTATTAAACATTTGGTAAGTATTAAAGTAGAACGATTACAATCACGTACCAATCAACTGCCTTGTCAAAGCAAAGCCAGGGAAGTCCTCTCAAAGTTGAATCCGGCTGTAGGACAAATTATGTTATGAAAGTATGACAGATACATTCCTCTTAATTGTGTACATACCGGCCCCATATGGATCTTGCTACGGAGTTAATGCGTTCGTCCGTTATCGTTTAGGAGTGATTAAATTATTTTGTTTATATTTCTTTTATTTATTAACTTAGATAATTTATAGATAACCTTTTCTATAGAAATTTCTCGGGGATTACTGCCGTCAGTTGCGGCTCCGTCAATCTCCGTAAAACATACACAAAAATAAAAAGTTGGGCGCGACCGAACAGGGACTTCTGTCCCTTGTTATTGCAGCAGCCCGGCGCGTTGTGATTATCTTCACCTGAATCAGCAACAGCCCCAGTTACACTTCGGGATTCTGCGTGAGTTGACTTCTTCTCTTCCAAGTTAGTAAAGTTTACTTCTTGTTTCCTTTGTTTTTTCTAAAACATATTCTCTTATAAAAAAAAAAAAATGGCTTTTTGTGTTTTTACCTGTATCGTCCCGGTATTGAAAATGAGGAGATGATGTAAGACAAACAGGAAGATCAAGAAAGCGTAGAGTAGGGCGATCGGATTGAAAATGAGGGATGATGTAGACAAACAGGAGAAGCGTAGAAAATCAAACACTACTCCAATTCTGGGTAGGAATTTAAATTCGGTAGATATAACTAAATCTGTACCAACTGGTTCACATAAAGCAGGGGTACAGGATGCTCCAACTTTGACTAAAAAATCTGGATCAGATCCATATCTTTATTCTGACTCTGACTTTATTCTAAAAATGGCTGAAACAGATCCTTTAGATCAGGACGATGTATTACCTTTAGATTATTTGGGTAAACTCATGACAAAATGTAGTAAAGATAGAGACAAATTACAAGAGAGATTGGAACGCAGAGACCAATCTATTAGACCAAAGACTTTGATTGACTCTACTGTTGTTGACAAAAATGGAAAACTTTCATTGACAAATGCAACACAGTCTAGTCGTGTAAAAACAGCAGAACATAGGCCTAGCTTGATACCGCGTTTAATTAAAAGACCTACTATGACTTCTGAAGAGACTGAAACACTTAGAGGTTCATACTCAGGACTTAGACCACGACATGACACTAGACAGACGAAAACACAGGTAGCTTTTAGAGACGTTGACTCATACGATGATGACCATAGTGACTTTAGTACATCTTCTAGACAAAGCGCAGGTGAGGAAATGTCGAATTCCCACAGAAATTATTCTAATTATTCTAATGTAAATAGTAAATATTCACCTAAATTAAATGTTGATCGTTATGAGGATCCTACAATGAATCCTAACCTAATACAGCCTTACTCTTAGACCGTCAGTACAATTGCAGCCACCACAATTGGTCCTTACGTAAGATCTGCGAGGACTTTAACGATGATTCTTGTATTCAGGTAAGGAAAATAAAAATGCATTTTAAAACATTGTTTTGACTGAAGCTATTACATGCTAGCGCAGTTATTTACACACACACACTCCAGAGTGTTAAAGTAGTCAACCCCCTGTGGAAGTTATAAACGATGAGACAGAAACAGATTTGTTAGTTTTATTATATGACTTTGAAGCATTATTGTGGGGGACTCTCACTATCCAAAATGCCACACCATCAATGGCTTAGGACTCTATAGTAGGCATTAGAAAGAAGGAGTTAAAATGCTCTTAGAATTAGAATGTATAGGCTGATAGTGACAGGAATATAGCGGAATTTTATTTCACCAGTACGAGGACGCTCTCGTTTAGATGGTACCAGACGAAGAGGAAAGAGGAGAAAAAGAAAAAATGAAATCATAGATTACAGAGTTCGTACATGCACCTCATAGGAGCATCAATCAAAGGTATATCCTGGTAAGATGAAGAGGAATGAAGAAGGAAAGAAGGAGAGAGAGAGAGAGCGCGGAGAAAGTATAAGAATGTACGCACTGAGACTGGAAAGATTAGCACGGAAAGCATATAAGGGAATAGACATGAGAAGGCATGACTCCTTACGAGCGGCGTTCTTATGTAGCTTACCACCTTACATTGAAAGAAGTGTTAGGCAGTATATTAAAATGACTGAATTAGATAATGGGAGACGTACACCATGGGAAAAAATTGTAGAGTATGCCGACTCATTAGAGAGCGACAACATAGCTTATCCTAATTCAATATCTAGGGGTTCATACCAACACGTTGAAGAAGAGCCTATAGAATTTAAAAGATCTTCAAAACAGAAAGAGGCCTTGAATGATACTTTTGACTCAGCAGTAATTCAGATAGACACGGTTTACCCTATGTGGACCGATGTATTGCAAAATCGAGGACCTCCTCAATATAGTAATACATCTAGTGGAAATGTTAAGTTGCCTTAAATAGTTAATAAATGGTAGGCAAAATATCAAAAAAATTAAAAATCGTTAGGTAGTTAAAAGGTATTACAGAGACCAAACGTTCGTTAGTTCCACCTCTCAGTACAAATGAATGAAAGGTATGCAAGTAAGAGGTCAAAGAGAATGTTTTGATAAAGTAAGAAATAATGTTGATCGAACGTAAGTGTGAAAAAAATGTTGATCGTAGAGCCGGATATGAATTGAAGTAGTGAGTATTGTGAAAATTGCAGGCCAATTTAAGAATGAAAGACTTTACCAAGTTCTTAGGAATCTGCAAGCTATGCAGAAAAAAAAAAGGACCATAAAAAGGATTGAATGCTTATAGAGCGGTATAGGTCAGGCATCGTCTGATCTCCCCTGACAAAATCCGTTAAGTTTAGTTGTCCATTTTGTTAAGGGACCTCATATCTGGTATGAGGTCGTCCATCTAGAGAAATTGAATATGAGAATTGAGTATAGGAACATGAATCTCGTGGAAATCAGGGAAATGGAATCGTGATACCCCTGACACCACTCGTGGAAAATGAAAGGGAAAAACGTTGTCAGGAGCGTGAACGAGGTTACGCGAAGTAGTTTATTAGTAATACAAGTAGTAACGGATATCTGACGGAAAAAATCAATTAGAGAAGAAAGACCACAGAGAAATCACGTACCTTATCTTGACCATGTGACCAATTGTAACTTGTCACATTTCATGAAGGTCAGTGTTTTAGGAAATCACAGAGAAGAAGAAAGTATGTAAATAGGTCTGTAAACCCCCTGTTTCCCCCGGAGTTTGAGTCATCTCAAGGGAGGAGTAGCTCGTATTTCCAAGACTCACAAATAATGATCTTTACACAACAGGAAAGTATTTTGATTAATGACGAAGTTTATATCTAACGATATTGATTTACTAGAGATGTAGATAAGATGTAGATGATGACATGTAATTCAATTAATTTATGTCAAGAGCTACCAGTCGAACCTCGATTGGTTTGTGTCACCATAGTACAGACAGACAGTCACCTCCCGCTTTGATTGGTCTCCCAGTGACAGCGGGAGCTGGGAATAATAAACTTAATTAGCTCTAGGTAAATGACCAGTTTTTTAGATTGATGGACAATGCGTGATCTGTTACCCTTTCCGCTTGAGGTAGGCTAAAATTTAAAGCCCATTAGTGGATTCGGTAACAAGAAACGAATCCCGATTTCGCATTTTATTAATATACGGTTGAATTTTGAAACAGGATTTACAACTCAACCAGGAGCATTCTTCATAGTTCCTCATAAATACATGGAGGACCATGCGTTGATATTGGGTACTGCGGCGTTGCGGGACAATCATTTATTGCCCGATATGGCCCGTCATCAGTTGTTACACTTAGAGGGACGTAAAATACAGGTTGTCACGGAAGGATATAATGTAAATAGTAAAGACTTTTCACGAAACTGTACGGTACCGATGAAAAATGTAACCGTCCTTTCTGATCATTACTTAGAGGAGATAGAAATCATAGATGATCAAAAGAATGATCGAAATCTTAGGGTAATTAGGAAAGGCTTAGAGAAACCAGATCATGTATTTGATTGGAGATTAGTGTCCCAGCATTTCCGAACATTTAGAAACCAGATTGCATGTGAGGATGGAATATTATATTATAGATCTAAGGCCGGGAAGATGTTGTATTTAGTCTCCCAGGACCTTCTAGTACACATAGTTGTTAGTTTGCACGTATCATGCGCACACATTGGACGCAATAAGTTGTTGCAACTGATTTACAAAAAGTTTTGGAGCCCTAGAGTTAATCAAGTAGTCTCGGATGTAGTTAGGTGTTGTCCAGTGTGTCAAAGGCAGAAGACTTTTTCATCCAATGTAACACCTCCAATGTTGAAAATCTTAGCCACCGAGCCCTTTGATCTTTGTGCAATGGACTTGCTTCAATTTCCTAAAACCTTCAAGGGAAATAAATATTGTATAGTCCTCATAGATCATTTTTCAAAATGGGCCGCTGTCGTTCCTATCAGTGATAAGTCTAGTTTGACCGTGTCTACTAAATTTAAACAGCATATACTTCCTTTTCTTCTTAGAGTTCCGACTCGGCTTCTCACTGATAATGGAACAGAGTTCACATCGCATATCTTTCAGCAGGTGCTTGAGGATGCTAATATCAGGCATGTGAGAACGTCACCACTTCACCCCTCAAGTAACGGCGTATGTGAACGTTTTAACCGCAGCTTGATACAAATACTTAAGTGTCTGGTCTTAGAACAACCAGCAAATTGGGATGAGGAATTGGCTTCTTCAATCCTCATTTACAATAATACATTGCACAGCTCATTGGATATGTCACCTTCGGATTTTTTATTGCAAAAAGCGCATTCTCCGACCCATACGTTTCCCCAATATTGGAAGGAGGGGAGTGCTAATTTTAGACCTTTTAGGAAGGGACAGAAAGTAGCCCGTAAGGTAATTAGGACTGGCCCCAGCACTACTATGAAGTTTAAAAGCCGTTGGGAAGGGCCTTTTGTTGTGGAAGAGGTTAATGAAAATCGAAATCGAGTAACTTATGTTATTCGCCGATTTAATAATCCTACAGATCGGGCACAGAAAGTACACTTTTCACATTTGAGAGGATGGATAGATATCCCTCAGTATTTAAGAAGATATCTTAGTAGAAATAAGGATCTTAGTGATAGATTTTTCTCCGACGATGTTGACGAAGTAGATGACGATAAGTTAGTAGTAGATTCTGATAGTGTTTGTGAAGACGACTTAGACGTTACTAAAGATTCCGAATTGACTTTAGATACTTCTTTATTTGATCAGAGTTTAGATCCTATTGAAGAAGATGACGCAGACTTTACTTTGAAGGATTTTTCGCATTTCTAATTTCCAATCCCATAGCTTTATGAGTAATGTCTGGAGTGGAATCTACAAATAAACTGAAGTAGTTCAAACAGGCATAAGACGAACGGGATTGTATTGTAGACGGACTGACTGAGTCTTCAATCTCGAGTGAAGTGGAAGACCCCCGCGCAGATTAACAACGCCTACACATGAATATTTCCCAATCACGGATGACCAAGTGGGTTTAGGTTTTTCTGACAGGGAACCGGTTATAGACAAAATACCTGACATTCAGACTTCTGACATTGGAAATAGTAGTGAGGAAAATAGTTTGACTGCAGAGAATGACATACAAACGCCAGTGTTAGACTATCATGACATGTATCCCCATGATTATCTAACTTATTTTCAATACCCTTCTGTACTAACTTCATCTATTTTAGAACCTAACATTGACACAGACAATTTAGACACTTTGACAAAAGATACTTCAGCACAGACAGATCGTACAGTAGTCGACCGTAGTACTCCCAAATTATGTGCCTATTTTAGGGATAGACCCTCCTCAAACTGGTCAGTTTCTATACAATTTAGTGAGAATATATCAGAGAGGGAGGTTACAGTTAACAGAACCTCACCTGGGTCGTATATAGATTTCAGTGGGTCTTCGCAATCTCAACTAACTGAATTTTATGGTTTTAGCCCACCTAATCAGGGGGATATTGGGAGGTTGTCAATAACTAATGAGGGGGAGTCTGTTGTAGTACCTATTTCAGATCGTTCGACTCAATCTTTTCAAGTGTTAGGTGAAGTAATTGGTGATGCTACTCAGGTTCAATTGTATGACTCAGATGTTTTTCTTGTTTCTTTGAATGCAGAGGAGTCCTCACGACTACCTCCGAGACCGCATACACGCCGTATGGGTCCGGTCATTGAGTTGCCAAACGTAATGTCGACTCTCGATAGAATTAACATGTTTAACAGGAACCCATATCAAAAGGGACTAATTATTAATTAAGTTATTATTTAGAGCCGTGACTCGACTGATATACCATTGAGCTATTTATTATTGACTTTTATACTTAATACATTTAGTTCTACTCAGACAAATATTGGTAATCTGGGAAATATACTGTTAACCTGTTACATGACTGAAAAAAAGATCATTGTCCCCGCAAAGAAGAATAAGAAATATTTCGAAAAACTCATTATATCAGATTCTAGCGGTTGCAGTAATATTCAACGCTAAATATTTACTACTTTACTGGTTTTATTTATTTTATTATTATTATACTTTCTTACTTAAAATAGAAATGTATATAACAACAAAATTACAGTATAAGTTGTTTATTTATTTCTCAGATAGTTTCGCTTTACTACCAGCGGATTGAAAGTACTATGTGAAATTGAATGGTTCGTGAAATTTTAATGCTAGAATGAGAAGAATCGATGATGTTGGTTGTTCGTAGCTCTCTTGTTATGTCAATGTATTTGAATTTCGCAGTTAGATTTTATTACTTTCAAAATTATCGGTTTAACACATTTAGGATACTAAAGCATAATTTAGTTTCTTTCATTTTTATTTCATGTTTTAGCTGAGGTATTATTCTTCATGTTAATTAGTCATGCGATTATGCTATATCTATTTAGTACTTCGTAGTATTAAAATGGAAGGTATCTACTATGATATATAAGTGTATAGCACGGAACACAATTTTCGGATATGCGCACCGAGGGTAGAGAATCATGGATTTTATTTAAAGGTAAAATAACGCTATTGAATTGTCAAGGTTATTATTTTGTTATTATTCTTGAGCATTTTAGTTTAATATTTTCTTAAAAGTATTTTTTTATAAAAGTGATGTTGTTTTTGTATTTGTTATTTATTTACCTATTTTATTTAGTCTTAGTTTAGAACTGGCATAGTATTCGTTCAAATTTAAAAGTAGCACACTGTAATATATTATTCAGAATATTATTTATTCATATTTTCTCTGAAGACTGGTTTTGTTTGTTTGGAACATACATTTTGCTTATTTTCCTAATTTTGTGTTTTATAACCCCCATTTATCTTAAGGGGCTAATCTTAGCAGGGGCATGGGATGTTAGGAGCCTCGGACCCCTACTGTTGTTTAGTGTTTATAGTTAGTATCATGGTATTCATGACTAAGAGCAGTCATTCTTCACTAAAAACTCGGTCATTAATTTTCTGCGAAAATAATTGTTTTTCATTTAATGCTTTGATTAATGTTTAAAATTCCAGACAAAAATTTTTACTAACTTTAGTTTTTTAAAAGAGAGAGAGAGATTAAATGTTTCTTTGATATAGTTTTTATGATTATATGTTATGTGTGAAATTTGTCAAAGTATTAGGCTTTGTTGAACTCACATGTTGACTCCAAAATCCTTATCTATACTGGAGATTCCTGATTGATTTACCGAATTGTATGACGTCGTTTAACTCAATCAAATCAATAGCTGTTCAGGTGTGTTTAAAATTTATTCTCAAAGCTTATTAATTTGTTTATCTGTTTAATAGTTACCTGTTCCAATAATCACATAATTAATCGTAATTCATATCAAAGGAAGATACAATTTAATACTTACCTATAGTTCCAGAGATTGTAAATAGCGGTCTTGTGGAAAGTCTGCAATTTCTACTATCATATTTGATCTAAGAAAGAAAAACCCATCGAAAAGCGTGTGTCATTTCAGGTCAGTAAAATGTTTAATTAAATATAATTCATAACTTATAATTTAAGAATAAATAAGTAACTTTACTTTTTCACCAGGGTTTTTTTTCCCCGGCTATGATATTTCTTTTGGTTTTGTTTTTTCTCCTCTTTTTGTTGGTTTTGCTTGCTTGCTGCACCAACTTTTCATCGTGGCTAATTCAGCTTATTGCATCAGAGCTTTCTAACAATTCACCTACTTTACTCCTGGAACTGTCTCAGATTTATTTCTTATAAAATCCAAGCCATTCTTACACAAGGTTCTCCGCCTGCAATTGGTCAAAATGATGAAGAGTCGGTAGGGTTTGTATTGATATCAAAAACGGTTACTGCAATTGTTATTCAGAAGAGCATCATAAGCACATTCGACAAGTAGTTCTTTTTACAACTGAAGAATGTATAATTAGCCCATCTAATTAAATACGTTAATAATCAGAACTATAGATTTCCAAACTTTTAGTGAATCTTGATAAACTTGATAAACGTGTGCACACTTAAAACTCTGAAAAACTTTCTATAGTTACACTTAATTCTTTAATTCTAGAATCTTGTGTTGAAATTAACTTTCAAGTTACTTGTGTTTTAATCGCGTTAAAGTTTTTCTGTTAATTTAATCTAAACTTTGAATAATTCTCTTGGGATAATTAGTTCATATAGCCATATAACAATCTTAGTATCATTTCGTGAGAGTTCAGTATTATCATAGCCAGTACTTCATACCTTTTACTACGCTCGAAACTCGATAGGTCCGCATATTATTTACAATTTCATTTCTTAAAATTATCTTTAAGGTACTCATATTATTAAAATGATTAAATACTTTTTTTAAAAAAAAATCCTTTTATATTAAAACTTCATTGTACGACTGGATTGGTAAAAGTTATAACAAAACGTAATTCTTTCGATCGGCAGGGCGCGCGGCGGAATTCTACATATAAATTATTCATAATAATTAGAATATACTTATATATATATATATAAGTCCACAATTCTTCATATTTATATTCATATATATCTATATTATATTATATTTAATTTTTATTTGTTTATTATTTTTATTTTCTTGATGTTCTTTTATTTTTTTTAGATTAAATGTTACTATTTTTTTTGTTGTTAAGGAAGCCATTTTCTTTTTTTTTATTTTTGGTTTTTTTGTGGTTGTTTGTGTTGAGTTGGTGGGGGGTGGATGCTTTTGGTGTTTTAAAAATTTGGTATATTTATTTGAATTAGTAGACGAAGGTTAACGCATATCACGATCCAATTCAGATCTGTCTGGCGAAAGGCAAGCCATAAGTCTTCGCAATGTGAATCGCTGTTCTGATATTAAGTACTGTTTTCCTTTGAAACAGTTAACTATGCCTCGTTTAATGTGGTCTACTCACGGTGGTTAGTGTTATTATTGTTACAAGCTGATCTTCAGCTTCGATGTATATAGGTTTTTCTCGTTGTCGTTAGTAGTGTTAAAATAATTTGTTTTTTCTTTATTGACTAGTTATCTTATAACTTATTCTTAGAATTTTCTCGGATTGACTGCGTTCAGTTTCGCTTCGTTCCTAATCGCCTGTGACTAGTTGTGCGAATGTATTTATAAATCAGAGATCATATATGGTTATATAATGTAGTGTAGACTAGTCTTACAACGATGACTCTAAATTGCACTCTAATAATTAATAATAATATATATATATATATATATTAATATATATATTATTATTACTTAATATATATAATATATATTAGATATATATAATATACTGTAAATTCTATATATATAAGATAAAGAATATATTAATTATTATATATATTAAATTAATAGTATGAGTATATATATAATATAATATATATATATATATATATATATAGTATCATTAATCATTAATATATTATTATATATATTATATACAAATAGAATTTTAATATATAATATATTATATATTAGTAGTATATTATTATAGTTATTGCGAGTACTTAGCTCACTAGCTCAAGGGCTAGACACGTCGCTTAAGCAGCGAGTGGGCCAGGTTCGAGACTGTATACTAGTGATGTAGAAAGCGATATATATATATACTATACAAGAAACCTGAATATAGGTCGTTCGTACTAATTTAACTCTTTTAAGCTTTAACGTTCTCACCAGACCGTTACATGAATACAATTTTTTGGTTAGCGTTGCTTGCTACGAGTTTGGGAAAAACTCCCCCTGAGCTAATCCTAGATCATAGAAGCGGCTAGCCTCCCAAAGTACCGTAATATATATGTGACCACCTGTTTATATATAGGACCCTAGTTTAGAATACCTAAAGAGATATACCTCCGTCTCGTTGTATGATACCCATAGTGAATACCAAGGTATCGTGATAAGAACCTTTAACCTTAGGAGGGTAATACCGCTTTTAAATATATATAATTATATATATAATAATAATATATATAATATTAATTAATATAATATATAATAATTATTATATTATATATATAATTAATTAAATATTATATATATATAATATATATATATATTTATATATATATATATATATTAATAATTATTATATTTATAATATATATATAATAAGACAGTAAATGTTATATAGATCCAATATTATTTACAAAAAACATGAGGATCATACTCATAACAGGAACCTATAAGGAGATTTATAAGTTTAATGAATTTTATACGTTTGGTAGATTGATATAGGAAAGTCTCCTTAAAAAACATAATTAAATATGATTAACTTTCATTAGTTTTTTTTTAATGTAGCTCTCTATTTTGACGAAAAAATTATATAAAGGTAAAGAGTAGTAGTTCCTATTTATTTAAAAATCTTTGTACTATTAATATAAATAAAATTAATAATTAGGATGGGACGATGTGCTGCCCAACTTTAGATTACTTCTTATTAATGCAAACAATGATCTGCAAATTAACTAAGGTATGAAGTTTTGGATAAGAGTAAAATGAACATCAGTGGGCATCTCCCTCCTTTGACTAAAAAGAAAGAAATATTATATCAACTGAGCTAGGAAACTATTAAGGAGATATTTTCGTGAAGATGCGCGCAGGAATAATCCCTAACTACCGAGCCCCTGGCGTGCGTATGGCGAGTGTGATGAGTTGTAGAAGAAATGTGAGCTTGGCCAAACTCCACACTTGCACAGGACAGATGATAATAGTGTAGGTTAATTTTGCTGATAGTTAGATTCGCCTAGTGTTACCTCTTGTAGAGATCAAAATTGGAATTTAATGAGCAAAATTTTATTTTTGGGGTGAGAAGATTGAAAGGGATTGTGGTGTTTGGTCCCTTCAGTGACTTGTCTGAGCTTGTTTGTGTTCGGACCCCCGGGGCTTTACGACTCCTCTCACCTCGCTATTTTTTGGGCTCACGATGCGGCCACGCCCTGGTTTCTTCAAGAAAAGGAGAAGAGTAAACGGCGCTAGAGAGCCACCAACCCGTAACTGCCACATAGACCAGCAGAGTGCTGCCTAAAAGCAATACTCGCCCAAAAGCCAGTGTAGAAAGCTGCTTTTGTAGGAACAAAGAGAAATCAAGCTTGATGTCGAATAAGGCATGCTGGATATAATATCACCTCAGCTAATTAATTGCACACCAGGAATGGCCATTGCATTAAATCTTTTTTCATTTGAACTACTAGTTTTATTTCTTTGGTCAAGAAAAAGAAAAGGAACGTCAAAGCTGGCGAGGCTATACTTTTAAGCCCAATTCTTCTGATAAAAAGATTTTTTTGTAACATTGATTATAATCCCACACTAATAATACACAAAACACACTTTTCCAGTGTGAGAAGATATATTCACCAAAACACAATAATTCCTTGTGGTACGGTATCATCTATAGTGAGCCTGGTGAACACAAATCTTGTAATCAAATTAATGAACGGAAGAGTACATGCGTGTCTGATCACAAGTTAAGAAAATCTAGTTAATATATATATGTGTATACCTCATACGTATAATATATAGCTAAACCGTAGCCGCGTGAATATATATATATATATTATAGTATACTATATATATTAATATATATATAAGATTATATATATTATATATATAATATTATATACGTAAAATATATATATAGTAAGTAAATATATAAATACTAGAAATATGTATATCATATATACATCACCTCAATATTATCGCGTACGCTCAATAGATTATTAGATATGTACAAAGTAGATATTGGATATAAGTATAGGAAAGTATAAAGTTACTTATTGGTATCCTTATGTATCGAGACCCTAATTCACATAAAGTCGGTGAATAACAAAGTACTTACTCTACTACAAAGTAAATGTGAAGCAGTACATCTAAATAAACAAGTGCAGATTAGATAGCCCTATCTTAGTATTAATTAACTGAGTGATTAAACTGTGTGTATATATATTGTAGTGATGTATGATGTTATTATTATTTTAACTTATTTAGATTTATATGTTCTTCTCTCTGCTGTTTCATGGCTCTAATTTAGTTTAGTTCTGTTTTACATTTTATAAAACATAATTCTTACAAAATAATTTCTAATTTTAATAAAACTTTTAAATAGATAATATAAATTCTATATTATATTTTTTTTAACTTTATATTTTTTTATTACGTTCGAAGATCGTTTATTGTGTATTGTGATATGTTATTGTTGTGTGGGTATAGAGTTATATTCACAAAGTTTTATTATATAAAACCAATCCATTCTGGCTCTATGTAGGTTATGAGCTACTGTTGAGTATATGTATTAGTACGTGTTAGTAGTTTATATATAGCGTAAGATTGATTAATATAGGTATGTCCTTATTATTTGAAATAACTGAGATATGTACAAGAGATAGATAGTACTATGTGAGCGCTAAAGTGTGAGTTTCCTATTGACTTTCATAACCTTATATCCCATTGCATTGAAAGCTAACAATTGAACTTGTGTGATAATATCACTATCTGCTCAATTCATTTTAACCTTAAAATATTTTATTACTGTCTGAGTACACCAGTCTAGCAGTGATTTTATTTTTACAAATAAACTAATATATCTTACCCAACTATTAACTTTTCTCTATCATTTCAACTAACATGGTGGAGTCTGTGCCATATAAACATTTAAACGCTGTAACACTCTTGAGCGAATCTTTGAATATCCTAATTTCCATGTTCTTATGGCTTAAAATCTTCTTCTTCCTTCTATCAATATCTCGTGTTTCTGCTACTGCCCTTAATGGAACAATTGTTACCCTCTTTGACAATTGTGTAGAAGCATTTGATATTAAAAATACTGTTACTTTATACTTTATACTATATCAAAATTGCTGTGAGCATACCTTATGGAGTTAGTTAGGAGTTTTACTCACGATATAAGACTACACTTGATAGTATGTGCTACCGAAGTCGCATAACTAGTGAAATTTATCTCTTGGAGTTGTCTTGATGGAGTGCCACAACACCATCCAGTATTTTCCTAATTATCGCAATCCTGGAACCATTGGTATAATTTTAAATGAAACACAAACCAGACACAGAAATCGTTCGAGATCCTCCATACTCTTGAAATCACCAGGCAAACATTCTAGGGATCTTTCTCTTGCATAAAAACGTTCATTTCCCCACCACCCTAATATGTCCTTCCTTTCCCTTCGTGTAGGTATTCGCCTTAATTCCTTTTTATCAAACAGTCGGTATATCCCTCGTACTACAATTCCATCCATTTAAACCTCTACTACATACCAACATCCTAGAGTAGTCCTTTAAATTTATTCTATAAACTTTATCCCAGCAGCTATCCACCATTAACTTATATCACTAACGTTTTTATTTACTGCACTTATATATACGGGCTTAAATATGTCAGTTAAGTATAGCGTTGTATTCACGTTACTTTTTGCAATAACTTTATATACTTTGGATGAAATGTCTTTATGCTATTTTATGATCGTACAGAATAGTTACTTTTACTCACTCATCCATTGCTAAAAGGAGGCTGAAATTTTCTAGTCGATATCGATAATATATAATAAGCAGTTATTATATCATTTTACATCTATATCTACTAATAATAAACATTTTCCACTCAATCCTATGTTCACTCGATAAAATGAGAATTTAAATGTGCTTCTACAGTATTTCACATTCAATGAGAGAGTGAACTATAATTGTCCTATTTATATATATATCTAGCCACTTATTTATAAAAATTATTCTATATCTAATATATCTATACTTTTCTAATATTTCCAGTTCTTGCCTAGAGAACCGGCAGAGCTATTAGTCACTATAAGGTAATTAATAAATGAGCACTACTTTTACACAAAGTAAAGTTATACTACAACCTTATATTTGTATACTTATTAACTTATACTAAGATATAAAATTTTTTGATCCGTCTTTAGCCAAAACATCTCTTAATAACTTTCTTTATAATCTCATGCCTTTCTACTCATCTAACAGTATATCATATCGTACTATTATTTTGACGTTATTTATGTATTTGCTGATACTCGTATACCTTACTTAGAAAATATACTTAAATCGCTAAAATCGGCCTCACTTACCTTTCTATTTTACTTATTCATAAACTTATACTTACTACTACTTGAGATACGATTTCCAGGCATCCTTACACCTCCTGTATTATTCTTATTTCTCTCTAATTTGTTATTATTGCCTATCTCACTCTATAAATTATACGTACTAGATAATTATCTAGTACGTATAAATGTATAATTAAAATCTTAATGTAAATAATCCGTCCGTTGACTATAAATCAAAAATAATATTTAATATAGGGAATAGTTTTGAATAGTAAAATATAGGTGGTGTCATTTTATTTATACCGGTAAAAGTAATTATGAGATCCCTTTTTATACCAGTACGGTTGTTCATAATCTCAAGTCTCTTATGCTCACTTGATATATTAACGAGGTTTAGACAGCCTCTCAATAGTTGGGAACGCGCTGGCAAGATATGGTTACCACTACTAATAGTACCGGTAAAAAATAAAGGTATATAGGTTTAAGCCGTTCCTTACTTTTAGTATACTATATTTGCTTAACTATACTATACCTCAGGTTATCTACTAAATATACTTTAACTATATTGGACGTATATCCGCAAAAAATAGCGTTGCAAAACGCTCGTATTACGTACTTCCATGTCATGAGATATACTCCATAATGATACGTGGTATAAGGCTCTATGACCGTTATCCCTTCATAAATAATTACCCACCTCCTAGTGATGTAGGCTGATTCATACCCCTATCCTAACCCCTCATTTAAAACAAGAAAAGGAAAAGATGGAGAAGAAATTACGGGGGTACACTAAATTAAAAAGGGGGACAGACCACCTCCTCTGGAATAGCTGTGCGACTGAGTATGTGTCCTGTAAATCTTGGGATTCCAGAGGCGATCCGGCTGTATGTAACCTTTAGTCAAGGAAGACACTACTCTGCATGGTCTGTCGGAATGAAACTCAGAACAGTGCGTGGCGAAGCATACAGAAGCGTCGAAAATAATTTACATAGGTTAGATATTCAGAGATCGCGAAGAATTGGGCCCAATGCGCCCTGCCTAAATCCGGACATTGCACAAACAAGTATCGGACTGTATTATTAACTTTAAAGATATTGTACTAATCATTCAGATTATAGACCAGGTTGGGATTGACTACTGAGTGAGATCACAAGGTATTATAATCCACAGTATGCTGATGAAGATACCGAAATCCCAGAATAGCCAAGCAACTTTTACCTAGTATTTGTAACTTGTTGTAAATTTGAAGTCTTTCCAATTGTCCAAATTGTGTCTTTTGGTTCAGGCTCTCTCCAAAAGGCGATAGGGTTATCTCTCGTTAGTCCCTAAAATTTATGGTTTTTAAATGTGTTCTCAGAAAATGTAGTTACAAGTTGATAAGATAAAACACACCCACCACAAGTAATATCCTCCGCTCATGACACACTTCACTTTACCTAACCATCTTTCCCTCTCTACATTTGCATTCCACATCTTAGACACTACCAACATTTTTTCCTCTTTCTCACATCAATATATGTGTTATCCAATACTTTGCCGCGCCGTTTTGAGAGGCCCGGGCTGGGTTGTCGTGAATGCTAATGTCCTTTTACTAAGAGAGGATTCAACAAAGGGAAAGGAGTAAGTTGGCTCAATGACAATGGGCCAGTGAATATCGTGAAAAAAAATGTAAGGTCAAAACATGATGTAGTTGGTGTATAAATATTTTTTTTATTAATGCAATTTAAAATATTTCTGAAAAATTAAAATTTAACAAAAACTTCTTACAATAACCCTATAGTTTCTCTTCCATCACAATCCAGCCCCTCAACCATCTCACATGTTAATACAAACACCAAATAACCAGAGTGTAGCAAGCAATAAGGTGTGGCCGGGTACACTACATTTTTTATTATTGACTTCTAAATCTGCGAATAATATTCCCATTCCGTTACTTGACGTCATTTGCAATCAATTTTTAATAATCATTTACAGTCCATACTTTGTGCCTGAATTCCCAGTGGGTTACACCATTTCTTGCTTCAATAAGAACAAACTATTGTTAAATTTGTGTGTTTGTCTTGTAGTGTTGTGACACGATGTATAGAGTTTCGAATGCACCAGGTGCGGACATCTAGTTGGAGTAGTGTTTCTTGATAAGAAACCACCTCCTTACTGTAGCCCAACAGCCAACGCTAAATCCAACAGCAAAGCGTAATGGTCACTCAGACTGAGGAGAATTCTCCACTTTTAATATCCGTAAGTATTGCCTGTCTTTTGCCCTTCTCTGTTTTAATTATTAAAGTATAGTGAGGAATATAGTTGATTTGTCTTCTCGCACAGGCGACACCAGGATTTGATAAAGTGACCTTGATATACGTATGGCGCCGTACTACTGGGGTATATATAATATTATTAATACTGTGATTATGCACAGTTACTGGTAATAGGCGCTATCACGTAGCTAACTACCTTCCAATTAGTAATGAGATGAGATAGTGAGTTTCTAAATACGAAATAATATATAGATAAAATACGTATGACGTATATACCCTAATGAGCTAAAAAATCATTCGTCATGGCCTCTAAAGCTACTTTAGTACGAAACGCGGCCTATAAACTGAAATACTATATTATTAATGAATGCTAATTACTATAACATCTCCGCGTAAGGATAGTAGTACATAGTGAGGTTGTAATATATATAGATCCGTACTATACGCATGAGTCACACCATCTCACAGGGTATAATATAGTATATATATACGGCTACTCCTCGTAAATCATAATATACCAAGGTATAGTAGGGCTACATTCCACTACTTCAGTGCTATATAATGAAAATTATTTGCTATATATAATACTTATATATATATAGAGCAAATACGAAATCCCAGATTACGTTATATCCCTAGTTGTTAGCTTCAGTATACCTCTATATTTTTCACAAATCAAACTTCTTTGATCGCTTATGGTAATACTACTGTGCTACTTATACCCTTATATCCGTTTTATCCAAACCTGCTAATTTTATATACTATCCTGTATTCACTTTGTTAAAATAATCACAACGTCTCCGCTCAATACTCTTAAAGAGAATATTATTTGCCTAATCTATATTATAGTAGTACTTTTATATATAGGTAGTTAGTAGGTATTTTAATTCGACTTAAAGTTATTTCTGACACTATACTATACACCTCTTTCTATCCATATAATTTATGAAAAATATATGAAGGTACCCTACTAAAAAGCTATCATATAGTACTTATATAGTTTAGTATAATAAGTTATAGTATACTAGGTATATTTATAAGTATAAATCTCACTAGGTATATATCTATAACTTAGATAGAGTATATTATTATTAATATATAAACTTAATATATATATATAGTAAATATATTATATATGAAAAATCAATAATATATATATTAAAGGGTATACTTTCTGCATTCAAATGCGTTCCTCTTCGTAACGAGGTCTGAAGACTACCAAGGAACCCCAAAAAAATTGTTTGGCAGGAACCTAGAAAAATTTCTACTATTTGAAACTTTCCGTTAAAATAGCAAGAAGAAATAAGATAAAACAAAAGAGATTCTGTACATCAGTATCTTAAACTAATTCAGATACCATCCAACTATTCCAAGATTTACGTTTTTATTTAGTAAGCGTCACTACTACCTATTTAAGCATTACACTTATGTATATATGATGTTGGTTTATAATCAAATAACAGCTTATTTTTTTATGTTTTATAGTATGTGTAAGACTAATAAGGATTATAATTTATATATAATTTTTGAGTTTACCTATAAATCAATTATAAGATGGAGTATAAACTATAGAATACTAGATGAAAATACCCAGTTTATATTTTGTGAAATAAATGAAGAGAGTTAAAATTATATATCATATTACGGGATAATGAGTGATTGATTGTTAGTGTGTTAAAGAGAAGTATTATAGTGAAATATTAGTTAAAACTCAAAGTTAACATATTGTATATTATAAGTAATATTATAAAAATAAATTCACCAATACATAGTTTAAGCCCCCTAACCCCCGCCCTAAGCTCAGTAGCCGACGCATAATAATTGACCATATTAATTATACTCAGTACGATAGCTGCCAGAATATACCATATATGAAATTCCCTATATATAGTGAGTTAATATAAATAGTATTAGGATCCCATAATATAGAAGGCCAATTCTTCAAGACTAAGTAAATACGTATAGTAACTAGGTATAGGGGTGGTAAAGTGATAACCTAGTAAAAACATGTTATACGATATAATATATATAATTACATAATGCGTATTCAATAGCTCAAACAGCGCAGAAAAAATATCATATAAATAGTAATATATATAATAGATGCATTTTATAATATATCATAGTAATATATAATAATATATAGTAGTATAATATATACTATACTATATACATAGGGTATAGTATAAATATATATTATATATTATATCATAAAACATAGTATAGTATATTATATAAATATATAAATAACATAGAATATTGATTTAAAAAAACAGATTTTGAATGAAGAATTGTAGTAGCGTTAATTACAGATTTCGTTCATAATAATAACCTCACAAAAATTGTATCGATGTTTTAAACAATTTTCATGTTATAAGAGGTTTTTTGAAAGTAATTATTATTTACATAGGATGTTAAACAAAATAACTTTCAATAAGTCGTAAAAAAATATGCCACAAATGTAAAATAAAAAAAAACTTAGCGTAAGTTCATGCAGAAAGAATGCAAATTAGAATAGGCAACACCTTCTTGCCACTTTTCAATAAGAAACCAAATCTACATAAATAAAGATCAAATCACCGAAAGACGAATAATACTGTTGAAGGTTGTCGTCCCAACCCCAAATTTTGCGATAGTAAGGTGAGTCCCTAGAATTCAACCCTGAATATTCATTCTAGAAACACTGGACAGGCCCAAAATACCCGCGAAAAGGAAAATCCAAGCACCGTGAAAACAAGATGGAGTTCTTGAAGAGAAAATTTACTTTACCCCAGAACCCAAAAATAATTTGCAACATATCAAAATGCAAACCCCAAAATGCACAAGAGCAAGATTCCTGCTTCAAAAAAAGAAGACTCACTACTAAGATTAAAATTCTTGCCTGGAACCCCATGGGCCCAAAGATAACGGCCAGCCATTCACCTCAATCCATGGAGAGCAGGGGCTCATAACTATTTAGCTGAGCCACATCTCCCCTCAGATCACAAAATAATCAAACTCGTGCACTCTAAGGCTTTTCCCCCTCTCACCTAGAAAAAGGTGTTTTGTTTCCTCCGCTAGAGAGAAAATATATTCTCACCAACTATGCCTACCCAGTATGAGATATAATTGGACGTAGGATCGTTCACGCCGCATATTTACGACCAATCACTTGAAGTCTAAGCTCGATCCGTCGACAAGCTTATTAACTTGGCAGAGATTATCACCTGGTAATTAAACTGAACAGATTAGTGAGTATAGATGAGAGCCTTCACACTATTCAACGAATGAGTCACTATATGATATAATATGACGTAGTTATATTAAGCATCGACAATAGGATTCTTTACGAAGACACAGATTCGAAATAGAATATGGGAAGCAATTAACTCACAATGTGTAATATCCATATATATAGGCTAGATAGTTATGATAATAAGATTATCAAGAGCTCACGGCTACTTTTTATTTATCTCTAGAATAATGTGACTTTGAGACTAATGTGCGTTGATCTATTATCCCTACACTGAGGTAAAATAAAGTTAGTAAGTAATGAGACATACCTTAGAATATTAATAGTATTGAACGTAATAATAGGTCGAGACCAGTACAACGGAATAAAGTCAATCAACTCCCTTCAAAACACGGTATAGTATTAGCTAAATATAACTTCGTATATGAGTACACTATCACTTGAGTACTTTATTATACCTAATCAGTTCATAGATTATTTCAAGATAGCCTTCAATGCATATAGTATATATATACGTAATTATATATATATAATATGTAGAAATCACAGGCAAATGAGCAATTTTATGAACACCTATGAGAGAGAATGGAGGAGGAAAGTAAAGGTAAAATTGACCTCAAGAATGTACTATCATTACATACCTAAGGTGTTGAGTTTTAAGAGGAAAAATAAGGTAGTGTGAGTAAAGAGATTGGTATATATATATATATATATATATATACTTATATATATATTAGTACCTTTATATAGTCAGATCATAATAATATATATATATATATTTAATTATAAGCAATCAGAACCCATATTTCACAGTATAATACATAAATTTAAGAATAGCAGAGAAATGATAAGTAATAAATTAAATCAAGCCGTTGTGTTTAAAGCATGTTATTATGTTAGTCACCATATATATAGTATGAAGCCATAGAAAGTATATTAGTCCATGAGTCTATATAAATAGGAATTCTCAAGGAAAGGTAGCTGCCAACTTTAGTATTTTATTTAAAGATAAGCTCAACTTACTTAGACTTTACTAGATTATCCGTAAAAAGTATATATCCTCACTATATGCATTACTGAAAACGCATAATATTTATTTTCATATATACTGCTATAAAGTTGATAATAACTATATTATTTATAAATGGAAATAACAAAAATTATTATATGGATTATTAAGTATATATATTATATAGAATATAAACCCCGAGAAATGTTCCACTATTACCTATGTATATATGCTAACTGTCCCCCCCTAACCTGAAATAGGACATAGAACCAAAATTACATACGTAACTATAACCCCAGGATTATTGTATATTAGGAGAGATAAAAAAGTATATTTAAAGTGCAGATATAATGAAATGAGATATATGTTAAATAACTCATCCCTGAAAAGCTCTGGATTTTTTAAACTCTGTATTTTTTCCACAGGAACGTATCAAACCTCTATCCAACTAACCTTTATCAATTTGGAGAATAAGTCTGAGGCTAAGACTTTAATCTGTCGAGATAAGAATTACTGTTATCTCAGAAGCTATGCTAATAAACACTGTCGTATATGCCAAAAATACTTCACAATTCGAGATGGCGTATCATCTAAGATGATAAAAAGATGAGTCTAACACTGGAAATTGAGTGTAAACCAATCAATCACTCTTGCCAGCGCAAAATTATTTTAACATTATCAAAGCTTGGCTTTTCACAGAGCACGTTTGATTTTTCTCAGAAAATTCAGGGTCTCAGGGAAATCCGAAGACCCATGTATAAAGAAAAAAAATAGTCATAATTTCCGGTGAAGCTAGAGGACTAGGAATTACCGGTAACACCGTCTAAGATATTTAAAATGGTAAGGTTTATAGTGATAGTTTATAGATCATATGATTAATCCACATAAAATGTAGTAGCATGATACAAAGGGTTATACTTGTATTGATTTATACAGTGATCATATAGGTAATAGTATAAGGAATAGTTAGGAGGAAAATTAGGTCCTAAGGTATATATATATATACTTATATATTTTATTGATATTATATATATATATATATATAGTATGTATCCGTAAATATATTAAATAATATGATATTTATGTATTACATATCAATACAATGAAGGGTGAAATAAATATAGTGACTTATATACTATATCAGTATATATTATAGTTGAGGTACGTATAGGTTCCCTGTGTATAGTATAATTATTCTATACACTCTAAAATTTCCAAAAGGTCTCTACTATTTACAGTTTCAAATTACAATAAAAAAAAGGAAGATGACGATTGAACAATTGAAGAATAAAAGAAAATAATCGATAAATTTAGAAAAAAAAGATGACGATTAATCGTCCCATCACTAATATATATATAAAATCTATGGTTATGTTCCAAACTAATAGTACATATATTATTATATATATATATATATATATATATATCATATATATATATATTGTGTAATAGCAAATAATATTTTAATAATTATTATCAGGCTCCACCGCCTTTCCCCCTACACTTAATAAATCCCAGTATATTAGGATATGATATGAACCCCTAAACCCATATTATCCTCACCCCAGTGTTGTGTAATATATCCAAAATGTTGATAATTAACCTCCATATAAATTAGTAATGAGAACCCTATTCCTAAGTAAATATATGTACTATATATATATTGTAAGAATAGTAATATATAATATATAAACCCTAGTCCCTCTAGTTTTTATAGGAAAAGTTATAGCAAGAACTATTCCAATGAATAAGTGAGCCTATAGATTATTAGTATAAATAATCTCCTCTGATAATTAATCTAGTAATCCGTTGGATTAAAGACGTGTTGAATAAAACAGAAAAAGAAATTACATTATAGAAAGAAAACAAGAACTGCAGGAAGTCTATACGCGAAATGTGAAAGAGAAAAGAGAAAGGAATATAAGGAAATAAAGTTGAATCATACAAAAAAAATGAGAATTAACTTTTAGTAAATTAAGGAAGAATTATTTCACAACCAATAAGAAAAAAATGTATATTGATTTGTGTGAGTATTTCACCCCAGAATGAGCGCCCGAAAGATACTGTATAAGAGTATCAAATTTGTATGGCGTTGAAAACAATATGGTAATTGCAATAAAATCACCAATCCCCGGCTGAAACCAGTGCGTGCTCTAATAGACCCGATGTAACCAGAATTATTAAATTTGCAAATAAATATTATGGAACTGCTTAAGACTATTATATGAGGTTTTTTTTGCCTTTATCATAAATTATACGTTAAGATATATCTAGATAATTTAAAGGATCTCAAGGATCCAACTGCAACTTAGTAAAAGTAACAGAGGTGTTTCGTTTAATATAAAATAAATGTAAAGCATACGAAAGTGTGTGCGTACTTATAAGGCCTACTTATTCATCAGGTAAAGTAATCTTTACTGCGAGGTTTGCATACTATAATGTATTTACGTGAAAAAGATCACCTCGAAGGCTTTCGAGTGAGCCACAACTAAATATGTATAGATATAATATAGAGTAATTCCGGTTAAAATAAAATAATTAAAATACTCTAGTGATTGCAGTAGAATCAACATCAAGCGAATAGAATAAAACTATGTGTAAGCGAAGAATAATGAATCTACAGGTGTAGGAAAAAAAAGCAAAGAAACTCGTAAAAAATGGAGTATTTACGATACCCAGAATGTATTATAAGCCCTTACACAAAGCGCCGTTTTCTGTTCCCTATTAGGGAAGTAGATGTTTTCGGAAAGCTGGAGAAGAAGACGGGAGTGTCCTTCAACAGTAGAAGAATAACCATCAGCGAGATGGGAGTTTGTTAAATTTAAAAATTGTTCCCCCCCTGTTTCTTGATTTCTGATTCAAAGTGTTTTTAATTTTAATTTTAACTTCAGTATATATTGTGCAGATTTGATTTGTGAGAAATATATGAACTTTTAGGATCCATTCTTTATCACAGGACGTCACAGCACAACCACACAAACAAAACGTGAGCATGTAACCAAGACTATGAGGAGCCGAGTACTATATGGACGACTATAAGAAAACAAAAAAAATAGTGTAAAATATTCAACACTAAAAAAACCAAATGTAAAAACCGAATGAGAACTGATGTATTGAGTTAATAAATGTAAAATAATGAAAAATACTTAATAAGTTAAAACCTATCATGCACTCGGTTATCGCCCCTCACAAATTTGGGAAAGTTAAAAAAAATAACAATCATCGAATACTGTGAAATTTGAGTATACGATAATTTAACCAATTAATAACTTTATGCTAACTTGATTGTGCTAAAACCCGTTTAAAATAAAAAAATAATAGCGGATTGAGGTTACTTAAAAGGGTACACCAACAGAAA
>JABUQX010041528.1:0-17534 GCA_015478945.1 Trachelipus rathkii | reverse complement strand
CCAGAACATCACCTATCGCACCTTTAACTGGGATGACTATATGAGTAAGATACGTTCCACATTCAGAAAGTCAAATGGTGCTCTTGTCTCTTTTCTTTCTTCAACTTAATCTCTCCATGTTCATCTTCAATATCTTTGTACACCAAGGTGCCCTTGTCAACTTTTCCGTCAACGCCAACAGAGTAATTTTTCTACACCTTCACAGAGTATTTCATTACTTCTTAGTCTCATCCTATTTTTCCTCTGTCCAACTTTGATTTATCGACCATTATCTGTTTCCATCAACACTAGGCCCTAACAGGTTCATAGTCTTTAAGTCCAACAGGAGTGCATTGGGAAGATGTGCCTCTAGATTTGACGAAATGCCAGCTCTGACAAATTCCATGGCATATCTTGACGTTTTCAGAAAACTGTTAACTTCATGTTGTAATGTATTTGGTCGAAATTCTTCGGATTCATCATCACTTGACTAAAATATTAGTACAAGAGCGAATTAATATTATCGTTATAATAAACTGTTATATAGAGATACAAACAAGTCAGGTTTAGTGGCGGCTCAAGTCAAATATAGGCCCCAAGCGATAAAAATTTTGGAGTTAGAAATATAAGTTGCAAGAAAACTCTCATAAACTTATTAACAAAAAAGAAAAGTAATGAAAAATTTCATTCCGCTACGCATGAAATAAATTAATTTAAAAAAAAATTTAAACATGAATTTCCGTCTTGCTTTATTTCTTGCAAAATCGTCAATTATTTTGGCAGTGTCAATGCATGTTAAAATTTCCTGCTTTATATATAAAATGACCAAGTTATTTGTCTTTCTTCTCCCATTGTATTCCTTAAATAATTTTTTACTTTCTTTAAAACAGAAAATGATCTTTCTCCGGACGCATTATATAAGGGAATTGGTAGAAAAATATTCAATAATATTTCAATATTCGGAAATGTGCAAGACATTTCTTTGGTGGCTTGATAGATATATCTATTGACACCACTATCACACGAAAAATCTAAGATGTCTGGATTGCCTGGTGTGGTTTTTATGGTGTCCTTGTTTTCTTTTAGAAATGTTAAGAAATGGTCCAATTCATCTTCAAAGTACATATAGGTCTGTGTGGTTCAGAAGAAGTTTCGAAGGCAGACAATTTATCTGAAGTAGATGTTGATGGCAATTCTGTCTCTGGATTTACTGTTTTAAACTTATACAATGCATTTCTCTGGCTCTCAACAATTTCCAAGTTTTTCTTAATTTTTTTTTCGCTTTTCTACCCCACTTTGATGTCTGTTCATTTTTTTTACAGTGAAGAACAAGTTGTTTTTTTAATATTTTGTAAATAAATTGAATGCTGCGAATTTTGGGGCCCTTATGGTATCCCAGGGAGAATTATTTGAGAGAGAATTATATGTTACATTAGATGGTAAAGCATTAATACCATCTTAATATTGTATATTTAATGATACGAATACAACCATTTATACAATTTTTAGTATTTATTCCAATACCTAATAAGAAATTCCCATGAATAATAGTAATAAAATAGATTACCGTATATATATATATATATATATATATATATATATATAAATATATATATATATATATATATATATATATATATATATATATATATATATATATATATATATATATATATATATATATAAATATATATATATATATAAATATCAATCCAGTTTCTAGAATCCAAGAATCTTAATTTTAGGATAAAAAGTAACACCAAACACACATACACCATCCACATACACATGATCATCCTTTTAATCGTACTAATTTTTATATACTGTTACAAACTAACTCTCTAACCAACTTACACATTGCCGAATCCCTTTACATCTCAGAAATTAAACCTTCTTTAAACAGTGACAGCGGCCCATTTAAACTCCAACTGTTATAACTTTACTTGACATGAAGCAGAGAAGGAGAAAGTGCATACTACTTTAATCTAATCATCACCATTACCTCGATTTAAGTAAGTTTCTATTTTTTGTCAATAATTATAAAATTAAAGTTACCCCCTTTTGTATGATATATTGTCTGTTCGGTGCTGTACTACTGATTATGTTTTAATCTTCAATATAGGTCTTGGAAGTTCGAGTATCTATTTTGGTTTGTTATTGTTAATCGTTCAAGGAGAAATAATAGTGTAATTTTTAATGCTGAGTGGAAACTTAGCTGCTCTTAATTTATTTTTTGTTCTGTTAATACTTAACGACATATTATTTAGAAGTTTTAGCAAGCTGTTACATTTCCCTACTTGCTATTCATTGTGTTTATTATTTTATTCTAGCCTGATGATGGAAACTAATTAATAATACCCGAATGTTTTATTTAAATAAAAACCCAGTGTATATCTTACCAGTAGATGAAGCAATGGAAATAATTAAAAAAAATTAGTTATAAGTATTTGTAGCACCACCGTTTCAAATGAGAGATACCAGCAGACCGATTACCGTTAAACCCGCCACTGGTCAGGTTATAGTATTAAAATAATTATTAAGGACCTCGTTATAATAACAATAAGCATTTAAGCACCAATATACATTTACAAATTTTTAAATGTATATCATAAAAGAAAATCTTTACAATCATTACTTCTCCTGAATCTTAATCATCTACAGTTTCCGTAAATAATTCCTGTGAATACGTTGATGGAGTAGTACATAAATCAACATCCCTTTTCTTTTGAATCTGCACTTCCTTTCTTCCTCTTAAAGCTGCAACCCTGCGATCTTTTAAAACGGAACCTTTATCAACAGCTCCCAGCTAGAAACATCCTTTTGGTCCTATTTTTTTTTTCTGCTCTTTCAAATATTCGGTCTCCTCAAATGGAACTTACAAAAAAGTAAAAGTGTAGGTAATATTTAGCAGTACGGATTAGGGAAGGTAATCTAAAAGTTGACAAAATAGTATTATTACCTTTTTTAATAGTGGACAAGTACAGATTTTGTGTTGTGTTTTGCAATTTTCTTTATGACACTTCACAGCTTTATCATCACAAGGACGAATAGGCAGCTTACAGGTGCAAAACGAAATATCAAAGAGTTTTTCTAAGTTTTCCTCTATATTCTGCACCTGTACTGTAGAAAGACATTTCCTATTAATTTCCTTGGTTTTCTTCAAACACATTCGATCCACCAGTTTCATTACATAATATTTATCATGCAAGAGCAAGCGAGGGTTTACAGAATTCCATATTTTAATAACGTCATCTGCTATCATTTTAGACATATCATAGTCTTTCAAGTCAGGGTGGCAATTTTTGAGGAAATAGCTATACTGGAGGTTCAGTTTCATTCAAAGGTGAAGGTTGACACCAAATTTTATAGCACTACCACATCGAGTCAGCACTGTTGTGTTTCGCTTACTCATTGATATTTATATTAAATCACAAATTTTATTCCATATCTTTTGAAAAAAAAAAATTTAGGCTAAGTATGGATAACATATGTAACAAATAAATATTACATTATTAACAAAAATAAATAAATGAATTTAGATAAACACATTTTAAATTTATGCCATGCATGATTTTTAGTCCTATATATTTAAACAAATGCTGCCATCATCCTCTGCTATTACTGCTACACAAACAATAGAAAGTTAATTACCCAAGCCTACGGGAATGCAAAGTTTTTTAAAATGAATATTCGACATATTCACAACTCATGTGGTTCTGCAAACACGAGGGCATTGTCAAGCAGCTAGTGCTTATGTTAAATTTTGACATCTAGGCACTCGAAATATTTACCCAATCTGAAAATTGACGCATTTTATGCAGATATGAATTTCACCATCTTAATTTAGCATTAAAATGCATCCATCTCAACCTGCAAATATTTCAAAGTTTTAAAATCACCTAACATTAGTCCCCACTAAACTCTTATTAATAATTACACAGTTATAGGGAAAATTACATACCATTTGCCATGGGACTGAAATATCGGAAAAATACTGTTCGTGTTCATTGAGGTGATATGCGGTATATGGCTTAGGCATTTTTTTATCTTGTTTTTTTTTGAAAGAGTATCTCAGGATAAACGTTCTTGGTACAGGAAAAAATTGAATTCCTCTGATATAGTGATTTAAGGGTAAGGTATGCGATTATCAAGCGTAGCGCAATTCAAGGTATTGGGTGGAAACTATAAGTTCCAAGCGCAAAATCTGCAGTGGGTACTGGTGGAAATGCAGGATTTTCTTGCAATGCCTGTTATTTTAAAAATTCTAATGGATTAGTGAATGTGAACTATTGCATTTTAATGTCTCCTCCGATCGTATGATGTTAATTCAAAGCATTATTTTTACTAGATTACAAGGAGTTCATGATGTCCATTTTAAGCTTGTGCAGAGAAAAGAAAGATCCGATATGGCTTACTTTCAGCTGAATGCGAACGCCAGATTAACATTTATGATGTATAACTAAAAAAACTAAATTTCGTGCTGAAACAGGATTATGAACATCAATTTTTAATAGTGATGTAATTGATATTTTAGGGATAAGATTTCTTTACAATATAAATTTTCTTAGATTTTAGCTCAAATATTATTACTGAAAAACAGGTTTATCTTGTTGAAGCTATTCAAGGGATTGACTCGGAGCACTTTCCATTCAATGGTTAAATTATGTAATTTAACTCTCTCTCTCAACTTGCCTTCTGCGCCTTCCCTTTATACTGGTCTATTAAGAGAATATAAATTTTAGATAATTTTATGTGCAAAGTATATTTAACTGTACTCCCTTGGGGTAGCTATCAGTAGCCATTGCCTGCTACCAAGGTAATAAAAATAGATGAAAGTAAGTGGCGATAAAAGTATTTATAATAATGAAGTGATATGTGCTGTTACGAATTTTACCCTTGATACACCGTTGAACAATATTCTTTTCATGAATTAATCCATTAAGTTACTTTAGTTATGGGTTCCGTATAAATTAAAAGCACAGATCTTATTGTTTGTTATGATAAGGCAAAGGAAGTGTCGGCAGCGTTTTCCGATTTCAGTGCTTTCTAAACCTTTGGTGGAGCCGCAATAGTGACTGACTTGAGTGTTTACTAACAACAACATTTTTGAGAAATTCGTCTCTCTATTTTGACATGACTTTACTACTTACTTAATATATATTAATATAATATATCATAATATAGATTATATATTTTATATATATTAGATATATATTATTATATATATTATATTATATATATATATATATATATATTATATTTAATATATATTAATATAATTATATATATTATATACAACTTATTTTGAAACATTTTAACTATGCCATTTCCGCATGGTTCCAGCACTCTCAAAATCAAACACAAATATTCAAATCTCTGTTTCAAATACAGCCCTCAAAATTATCACAGGTTGCACTAAACCCCCCATCCAATTTACGACGACTCCATTCCTCCCATCTCAACAAACTGGAGATTCTCTCCAATCCCTCCTTTCACCAACTCTCACAAATCCCTCTTTTCACAAATTCTCTCCAATCCCTCCTTTCACCAACGCGAAATGGATCGATGGTCAATAAATTCTCTTACAACATTACATTGTTCCATTTGCAGTATGTTCGGTGGCGTCATCTTGTTGAAACCGACACCATCAACCCAACATACCTTCAAAACGCCCAATAACAATTTATTAACCCCCTCCCCAAAACTTCCCTAGAGAAGAAACGTGTCCAGAAGAGGCCAAATGGACGATCCCCAGAGCAGATCAGGTCCCGCCGCAACTCCCAAGAGATTCAGCATCAAGATTCAACCAAGCAAACCTCACGTGGGCCAACTTGCTCCACATGCAACACTTCTCAAGATCATTTAGGCACCTCACTTCTGGACGTGCTGCTTGCTTCTCTACGCCCCGCGCGACTTCTCGATATTTTCTCTCCTGGACCTGTGGAACCGCCCAAGGTTGCCAGCTTCCTAGAAGCAGTGTCGGCCCTCCAATTAGGTGGCGCGGGAGAAGTGCTGATATATATATATATTATATATATATCTAAATATATATATCATTAATTCATATATTATATATATTAAATACTATTATATATATTATTTTTTTTTTGCACCTACATATATTTTTCCATTATATTTATTTCTTATCCTCCTACTTGTCCCCAGATGGGGTAAGGTGCGGGTCTGCGATCAGAAAGAAAAGGCCAAGTTAGAAGATTGACAACAGTCGAAAAGAAGACCCGCCTTACGCCCCCTCCCTTATAGCTATTAGACATGTTATAAATGAGCAACTGATCTGCTTCAAGAAACAATCCACCTAGAAGTTTCAGGGACCTCGCGACTGACACTCACTTATGGTATCGTCAGTGTGGGCATCCTTGGCCAGTGAGTCCCAACCATACCCCTCACAAAACCCCGCCATTCACCTTCTACTCATATAACCTTTATCTCGCATCTGCCAAATACACATTTCTCTCCTCCAGACATCCCTTTACTGGACTCAGATCCACTTTTTCTCTTGTCTCCCACCAGGTCGATTCCCACACACTCCACCCACTTAATCCGTAACAACCGACTATAATACATCCTTTCCACTTGACCAAAACCATCTCAACTGACTTTCATTTATTCTCCTCATTTACTCCTTTTCCCTCCCACACACTCCTCAAGTCCATTCCTCATTTTTCATCCATCTCTTTTCACACCCAGCACCCATACTAAGATTGATCATTCTGGAACATTGACATTTAGATCTAGGACGCCTTCTTACTTCCAGCCATCAATCTCCTACTTATACAATACCACCCGGTGACATACCTACATCGTCCGACCCCTTAGCGCCACTTAGGACTTAGTCCCTTTACAGCCAACACGACTTAATTGCACCAGCCACCTTCCTTGCATTCACCTTTACACCTATCACTCTGCATTAATCTATTCCCCTTCACATAACCACTATTTCCTACACTATTTAACACTCAGTCACTATATTCACCAGCTGTTCCCACTCTAACATAACTTCACACTGCGGACTTGTTCCTCAACATCACAACCATCTCACTACTCTATATTCATGTTTATCTCTCAACCTCTTTCACACACACATGCCAAATCTCATGTACCAATCGCTCCAACCACTCTCTTCAGACATCCACCACACAACCAACTCATCCCATATATAGGTTAGAGGCACCCATCCACTTTCTCCGATTCTCATCATTCTAAACACCATTTCCTGCCACCCCTTCCAAGTTTTTCACAACCCATCCATATACAAATTATACAAAGAGACAACACAACCCTGTCTCACTCCGCTATTAAAAATAAACCAATCCCTTTTGAAACCTTCTATTTCTTACACACTCTTCCTATCGTCATACATACTTTTGATCCATTGAGGACAACATTACCACCATCAACCCTATTCCTAACACTGCGTAGAGCTTCCTATTATCCATTTCATACGCCTATTGCAATCCATAAAACCTAAATACAATTTATTCTTTCCCTCATTTTCGTCATTTGTTCAATTGTAGATTTGATTCCACTCCTCTTACACTTTCCTAAACTCACTTCTTGTTCATCACAATCTAGTCCTCGCTCACTCACGCACTCTTCGACCAAACTACAAGCATTCTTCTTCCCTAAACACTCAATAAACTAATTTCCTTACAATTCCTAATTTAAGGGTACTATTACTGTTTTCCTCCAATCCCTCGGAACTTATCACCCTCATAAATATATATATTATCTTATATATATATATATATATTTCATATATATATCTAATGTATTTATTATATATATATTATATATATTATATATAATATCTTTTATATTATATATATATATATATATATTAATTTTATATATATTATTATATAGTATACTATTATATTACTATATATATATATTAATATTATATATATATATATATATTTATTATTATATTTATATATATTTATATATATAATCTATATAATATATATATAATTATTATATAGTATATATTATAATATCTAGTCTTAAATTAATATATATAATAATTATATAGTATATATTTAATTTTATAATATATTATATATATATATATCAATATAATTATTATATATATATTACTAATATTTATTAATGTTATATATTTATATATAAAATATAAATATATATATAATAATAATATATAATTATATTATATTTATTATAATTATATATATTATATATAATATTATAATATATATATAATATATATATATAATATATATACTATATAGAAAAAGTAAATGCATAGACCCTCGACAACTTAATTATAAATGTAAAATTCACCTTCAAATATCGTTGATAGTTTTTCGTGACCCATATTCCTTATTATTTAGTCTAGTTTTGTTCATTAGATTTTTTTGTTTTATTTAGGTTTGATCTGGAAGGGATTGTTGCCTATTACTTTGACTTAGGGTTTTCAAACATTGTAATAAAATGTCTTAAGGAAAATATGTAAAGAACAATTATCCAATTTTTGGCTGTAATGTTTTACACATTCTTGTCTTTCAATGTTTGTAAGTTAGTGATGATATTTTTGTTCATGTTCTTCCCAGGGATACCTCATTGTACTCGGGCTCATAGTGATGATTCATCAAGCAGCATTGGAGAAGTTGTTCTTTCTCAAGACAATAAATCATCAATGCCCCTTTCAGATTCTGATGACATAAGCCCTCCTCCAGATCCTAGGGTAACTGTACCCAATTTAGTACACCGTATTCCTGTTAATCAGGTCGAGTCAGATTCAGTTAATGAGAATTTCTCACCAGCAAGACCACACAATAAAAGGTATCCATCATTATCATTATTATCATTATTATCATTATCATCATCAGTAATAGTAGTAGTGTCGAAAGAGGCAACTAAAAAGAGAGTGGGGGCTGCGGCTGTACCACTTCTTTATTCCATAGGAATGCTCATGCATACCTCGAACCTGGTCATGATCACTATGAGCGATCTTATTATTACTTATGTATATTTATTAATGTGTAAGAAATATGAATGTTGGAGAAATAAATGACGAGAAGATAAGTGAGGTGATGGATGTATTTAGAAAAGGTAAATTTGATCCATTTGACTGAAACAAAGATGAAAGGAAATGGTGAGGTCGAGTTGTGTGGGTTGAAATTTGTGTGTGGTGGTTGGTGGTGGAGTGGTAAGGAATGAGAGGGGGAGAGGGAGTTGCGATTCTGATGAGTGATTTGTGGAACATAGCTATGGTGGATTTTGTTTATGTGAGGACTAGAATACTAATAGTTAAATTTAAGTTTGAGAAGGTTAAGGTATTTCAGATTGTAGCATTTGGTTCATCAGAGGGGGATGTTGAGGAGAGAGAGAGATTTTTTGGAATGATCTGAATGATTTGGTCTGGGTGAGGGTAGGATGTAAAGTAATTGTGTTGAGCGACTTGAATAAGTGGATAGGTGATCGAAAGAGGAATGCTATAACAGACGCCTATGGGGTTGTGGGAGAAAAAAAATGAGAATGGTTGGAAGGTAATTGATTTCTGTGAGGAGGGAGATATGTGTGTAAGTAATACATTCTTCGAACATAATACTATCCCTAAGTATACGAGAGTTGGTGTAGGTAGAGATGGTGTTCCTAGAATATGAAAATGCCAGTGGGGTACGAACTTTATTTAAATAAATAAAATAAAATAAAACTTACCATATGGAGTATATATTTCTGCGCTTGCTGTGGAGAGCTCAGATGAACCCGATTCGCCACGTCAGCGAGAGAAAGAGTGAGGAAAGTTTTCGTCAAACGAGTTTAATGAATAGGGTCATAAGGAAAAGTAGGCTATGTTATAATGGTGAGTATTTGATTAAAATGTTTAAATCAGTGAAGAGGTTATGGGATGAGGAATATCGCTCTTATGTTGTTTTATGTACATTGTTAGGGGAGCATAGGTGGAGATATAAGAAAAAAGGAGGAAATGGGAGGAATTAGATTAGACGAAGGTTGAGATGAACAGAGTTATAGAAAGGTGTACTGGACACTTAACTGGCAATAAATTCAGTTGAACTGTCTTTATGATGAAAACGTGCACATTTGGATGAAATAAGGGAAGCGATTGTTAGTTAGGTTATGCTAAGGTAGGAAGTACAATGCTTAATAGTTGATAACAGAAGAAATAAGAAAGTAAAAGATAAGTAAAAAAAGATTGCATGGTTGAGTGCTACTATAAGCCAAGGGATTGAGGTTTTTGAAGGAAGCTGTATGAAATATATGACGAATGAGGGAAGGGGGAGGGGGGGGGGGGGCATAAACCGGCTTAAAATTTAACGCAAAACAAAAGGTAGGACATTTTGCAAGGGGATGAATGACGGTTCCTATGAGGGATGGAAAGTGTTCTGGAAGAAGCAGGAAAGGTTAGGCAAAAGAGGTAAAGGGATCTTATATAATTAATGAATAGAAATGAGTTTTCGTGACTGCCAGAGGCCGTGGAAAGGAAGTGGGGGGGGGAGGTACGCCATATTCGAAAATCTGATTACATCGGAAGAGTAATGAAGAGGTGTGGTGAATGTATGCTGGTTTGATAGAGTAAGAAGAAAAGGATATTTGAGATGAGTCATTAGTAGCGGAGTCGGTAAATAGATAGTGATTAAGTTTTAGCATGCTAAATTTCAGCGGTATGATGGAACTGCTGGCAAAATGACAAGATTGGGGTGAGATTGTGATTGATGAATATGGATTGTGTAACGTGAGTGATTCCACAAGTTCCAGAAAACTGGAGGAACTCCCAAGAAATGATAGTTACCCTCGCTTTAGAATTCGTTGCAGGGGTACTCTTCGAAGAGCAAAGCAGCGGGCTTTTATCAAACGAAATTACGCTAACCTCCTTGGTTCGGCTCCACACCCATGCTTCTGATTTTTGCTAGCGACATCCCATGATTCTTCTATCATGCTGGAGTTTCAACCTCTTATTCGATTGATTTTTTCTGTTGCAAATTCTCCAAGAAAAGGCCAATCTCTCGGCCTTATCCTATTTTCCACTAACTCACCCTAGACCATTTCATGACATTTCTCTTCTCCTCTTTTCTCTCAGGTGCCATGCTTTGCTATGTATACATTTGATTGGGTGTGGATCTCTGAATCTGATGAACGTTAGGAAGAGCGGGTGGGTACCACGGATGGCATTCCTCCCGGTTTTGATGCGCGTCGTGCTTTTCGTGCTGGTTTCCTTCCCCTTGTTACTATTCTCTCTGTCTCATTACTAACACTGAACTTTCCCTCAGTGTTAGAAAGCACGCACATACGTTCAACCTATTCCGAAAAGGAGCCGCTCTGATAATTCTATAACTATCGCCCTATAGCTCTCACTTGTATTCTATCAAAGATCTTTTGCACCCTTCTCAAACTCGTCATTTCTTGTCATCTGGATTCATTCACTTTACGTCGACAGTTATGGCTTTCGGGCCAGCTCCGGGTTTCTGCGAATATACTTTCCCATCTTTTTTTGATTGTGATGGTGCTTCTTTTTACTATGGGGAGAATTGCGTAGTGGCGCTTGACATATCCTAGGCATTTGTCTCTGTCTCTGGCACGCGTCACTGCTCTCAGCTCCCTCACTTTGGGTTTCCTCCTCTTTGGCTACTTCTGATCTACGTTTTCTTTCAAATCGCTCAATATCGGCTGTTGCTGATGGGGCGACTTCTTCTTTTCTGTCATAGTGGTGTTCCTCAGGTTCTGTCTTATCTCTACATTTATTCTAATTTTTAGACAAAATCTCACCTGCACATCTACTCTATCCACTCATATGCCGATGACTCGACCCTTATTTTCTTCAACTTCATTTCACTTTTATATAGATTTTACTTCTAGATTGCCTCTCGTCTTAATCTCTTTCCGATTTCTATTCTCGCTTATCTGGATAGAATTTCCAGGATTGGGGTTGTTTCTACCTTGTAAAATTCATTTCTTTTAAACCCCACGCTCTCCAATTTCCTCTTAAGACACCTTCTAAACTTTCCTATCTCTTTCGCCGGTTCTCTCGTCTCTTCTGTTGACAGTAAAACATTCTTGTTCTTAACATAAACAAAAATGATCTTGGAACTCACATCACAATGGTTGCTTAGGGGGCCTCAAAGAAACGGAGTTTTGTTTAGACTGCGAGACTTTTTTGCCTTTCTTAGCTACATCCAGCTATATACCAAGGACCTCATTCCGCCCTTGGTATAGTACTTGCTCTCATATCTAGCGGGGGGGCTCTGGTTTCACCGGGCTTTTGATTTAGGGTTGAATAAAGATCAAAAGTCAAAAGGCTTAAGAACTGTTCTGTACTTTCCACTTCACCTGACCTATATTCTTTGCGGCGCGATGTTGGGGTGCTTATCTCTTTTTCTATAAGGTACTGCCGCGGCAGGTGCGCGCAGGACTTATCTCGCCGACACCACCGTTTACGTCGCCCTCGTTAGGCACGGGTGCTGTGTTGCACCTGAGTTTTGTGTTGTTATTGGTAACTCCAAGCTATTTCGTTGCGGTGCTTCCTTCTTTCCTAGCACCTCTGTTCTGTGGAATTCTCTTTAATCTTCTGTGTTTCTTGCTGGATTTAATCTCTCTCACTTTTAAAGCCTGCGTCTGCCCTCATCTGCGTAATTTAGTGTAGTATGTTACTTCTGAGGCATGAACCACCCCCTCCTTGAATAGGGCTCTGCCCTGCGGGTGGTGGAATCTGTATAAAAATAAGTTTAAGGGGCGGTGTAAGGGAACTCTAGGGATTGTTTATCGACTGTTTAGGGCGATACATGCTGATTATTTTGGTTGAAGGTGCGTCAGAGTGACTGACAGATACCATTGAAGGTACAAAGCGCAATAGGGATGTGTAGTCAAGTGAGAGGAAAAAGAGGAAAGTTTTTAAGTTTTATGGACTTCAACAGGCGTATGACAGGATTAATATGGAAGCCTGTGGCAGGTGTTAATATTTTTATTGAGTGTTGGTCATGCTCTGAATGAAATTTAAAAGTATTTGTTCGTTAGTGAAGCGTGTTTAAGAATTAATGGAGTGGAGAGTGAAGGATTAATATTAGTGTGGAGTGAGTGGGGCAGGGATGTGTATGATCTCACATGGCTATTTAATGTCTACTAGTTACTATTACTAATAATAATAATAATAATAATAATAATAATAATATAATAATAATAATAATAATAGTAGTATTAATACTACTACGACTACTACAACATTTTTTTCGAACTCGTTTATTTTTCTGCAGAAAGCCACGATGCAAGAGAATGGCCTTGGACCCCAGGGCGTCATTCGGACGTCTTATGATCGATCACCTCCATTCCTCTTTTCGTACAAACACAGTCTTTTGAAAAACCAGACGAGAGGGCGAAAATAGTATGTTAATTATGACTGGGCTTCAGTTGGTTGGTTAGGTATTTTTTGTTTATTTCTATATTACTTTTATTGAAGGTTTCAGTTATGAATCTGTGGGCAAAGTCTGTTGCTGCTTCCTATTGGTTTCCATCATTTAGCTCTATCTGGTAGATAGATTTTCCAGTAATTATGTTTATTTATTCACAATTTTTTTTTATATAATTTATTTTTCTTAAATAGCTTAATGCTTGATTTTCACAATAATAAGTGGATGCCATTTTGCGAAACTGGAATTTTACTGTTGTATTTTTTGACATTTTGCTTTTTGTTTTCGTAATATATTATGAATGATTTACATTAATTTAAATGTCATTAAAGTGAGCTAAATAGTCCCGAATAAAAATATATTTAAAAAAAAAGAAAAACAAAAAAAAAAAAAAAAAAATAATACTAAGTTTCCTATTCAATTTTATGGTCCATTAATATATTTATTAAACTACTACGAATAGTTTTTATGGCAAAAACCATAAAATTACTTTAAATGAAAGAGTATTTAAAAAAAAAAATATATATTTTTATCAAAAAACTTTTCTTGAAAAGTTCCTAGAAGTCAATCTTGGAAAATCTTTAATTTCCATATGAATTCATTCATTCAGATATTATTATTATTATTCATTTTTTTGGTTGAGTCAGTGAACGAATAGTCTGAAGGGAGAAAATGTGGTTGCGCGGCGAGAATAGGGTGACATTAGTAGGAGTGAATGGCGGGTTTTAGTGATGGGGGCATGGTTTGTGGCCCACCTGGCAAGGGGATGAACCCTACACTTGACGATATTCCATAGTGAGGGTCCTGGATTTTTCTGACTGGTACGAGTTCTCACTAATTAATGGGACAGAGGGGCGGCGATAAGGCTGGGCTGTCTTTTCGACTTTTGTCATTATTTCTACTGCTTTTCTTTTTCCGATGATGACGCATCTTACCCCAGTCTTGGGGAAGGAGGGTGGATGAATACTAGGAAGAATTCTTATTATTATATTATTATCTATTATTATTATTATTATTTATTAATTTTATATTATTATTATTCTTTATTACTTATTATATTAGTTACCTTCTTTCCCAGGATGAGGGTAAGGTGGTAACATTGCACTGGAAACAGAAGCAAGTAGAGAACTTATGACCGCAGTCGACAAAGAAAGCCCAAGCCTTATGGCACCCCTTTTCCTTTTTAGTAAGAAGCGCCTCAGTCAGAAATCCACCTTGAGCTTCACGGGACCGCAACGACTCATTATGGCATCTCGTCAATTGTGGGATTCATCCTTGGCCCAGGTGGCCAAAACCTACCCTTCTCGCAAAACCCCCCCAATCACTCCTATTATGCACCTTTTTCTTGCCTCTGCCAACTACCATTTCCTTCCCTCCGGCCCTTTTTACTTGATCAGATCCACTTTTTCTTTGGGTCTCCCCAGCCAGTCGTTCCCCAGCACCTCACACTATTACTCTCCCTTAACCAGCCACTCAATCATTTATCCTTTCCACATGACCATCTTAACAACGACACTTCATTTTTCTTCTCATTTATCTTTCTTCACACCACACCACTCTTAATACTAGTCATTCCTATTTTTGTCATTTCTTCTCAACCTTTACCACACCCCTAAGAATTGTCTATCTGAAAACTTAGTACTTTAACTCTATCCTCTTATGCCAGACCTTATTCTCACACTATACATACATGAAAAGGTAACAAACTCACCCTCATGTAAGACACTAGCACACTCAAGACTTGTCCCTTTTCATCATCACCAACCATTTATTGCACCAGCACTTCCTGCCTTCAAACTTTCCTACTACCACTCTGCATCGTCCCATCCATCTAAAACTTTTATCTAATATGTCATCTCACATCTTGCCAGCTGTCACCATCTATCAACGGCACACTGAGGACTGTCTCATCCCAACTATAACCTTACTCTTATCTACTTTACCTTTCAGCACACCCTCCTTTTTTACACCCTTGCTAAATCCTCTTTACATCCTCTCAGCTATCTCAGATTCACACTCAAAACCATCCTCCGCAAGTTATAAGAGGAGGCCTCCTCTCTCGTCCTTTCTCCATCTTCTAACAACATCCTGCTCCCCCACCTCTAATTCTGTCATAACACCATCCATGTTCAAATTGAATAACCAAGGAAGGGACTTCCACATCCCTGCCTCCGGTTCTTAATATTAAACTAATCACTTTCGACTCATTTATTCTACACCACGCTTCACTATCATCATACTACATACTTTTGATTCCAGAAGCTTGCTACCAACACCATAGTCACTAACACCTGCCAGGAGCTTCCATTTTCATTCTTTCGTATGCTTGTTGCAATCCATTAACCTAATGGCAATTTTTCTTCTGCTCATTTCTCCCATTTGTTTCAATGTAAACATTGATCCACAATCTCTTACAACTTCTCCGTAAATGCACATTGTCTTCCCCTCATCCTTCAGGTCATTCGACGCCTACTTTCGCCAAAATACCAGATATATCTTCCCTACAATACTCCTTAAGTCTATTTCCATTCAATCTAATTCCTACAGTTACCGTTACCCCCATTACCCTTATGTAAAGGTCTTAATGCTCTCCCTCCTTTCCTTCGGATATACCTCATAACGCTTTGTTACCACACTTCACCCTATCATTCATCCATGTCTCCTCGCTTCCTTGATCATCTCACCTGTTAATTTGCCTCGATTTAACATTCTTCAAGTTCTTCACTTCTATCTACCTCCTCCTTATATGACTCTATCTCATATCTATTTCTTCCTGCAACATCAAACACACACATTCACTGTCGCCTCTTCATTACTGCCAATGTTATGCAGGTGTTTCGAAATGTTTCCTCCACACTCCCCTCACTCCATTTCATCAGTTACGGAAGCACCATCCCTTTTCGTTATTCTATGCAGATTCCACTTATTCTCATTTTTTATTTTAGCGGTTCCCCCCCTCCAGAAGAGCTTTCTATTGCCTTGTGAGTCCCCATTCATCCTCCTTACAAAACTGTTCACTTACTCTTTTCTTCCTACTTATGCAACACTTTTTAGTGTTTCTTTTTTCCTCCTGTAGGGTACTCGAGCAAATAGGTGATAAATCTCATCATTGCTTCTATGGAATGTTCTACAGTGGAAGGTGTACTTTTACGCCTGCTAATCACATTTCATTCACCACTCAATGTTAACATTCTTCCTACTTTAGCACATTCACATCTTTCTTTTGCACTGATACAACACTCGCTTATTTTGCTCCTAATTTGTCAGTCGTAACGTTGGCTCAACTTCAACTAGATTTGCGTTGTCGAGCCGCTTAATACTTATCTAGATTACCTTTGTTTCACTTTACTTCTCTTCGTTATAATCCACATCTCCTTCATACTTCCTCTATCATCCAAGGCCCCAACTTTATTTTACATAACTAACATATGCATCGATTTCCAGTCCCTACACCTCACTTGATTTAACAATCCAATATACTTCAACTCTTCACCACACAAAATCAATCATACTTTTTCACTTATATAACATCTCTACCTCGCACCACTCGATAACTTATTAAATCTCTTGGTTTAAGAACTGTTATTTACTCACACACATTCCTCTTCTCTTAAGAATCAATCACCTTCCTACCATTCTCATTTTCCCACGACAAAACCACCTGTTATACCTCCCTTTTGACTCACCCTATCCATCATTTAGGTACCAAACATCAATCTCTGAAGCTCCTACTCACCCCATCATCATCTTTAGATTATCCACACAATCGCACTCTCTTACACAACTTACCTCAGATGGACCCTATGTCTACCACATACCTTGACCTTTTCAAACTTAATTAAGCTAGATTATTTTAATTTATTTTTTATTATTATTTTTTAATATTCTATTATTTATATTATTATTATTTTTATTATTCATTTTATTTTATTATTTTGGAGGGAGGGGGCCTTTTTGACAAAAATAAAGACAGGTGCTAGTAGGAGGAGAGGGTAAATGAACAGTTTGGAGGAGGATGAATGGGATTTACAAGGCTGGATTTTTTCTGGAAGAACGTAATAGTGAGACATATGGGTGAATTGAGCGCAGAAGGAATGTTATTCTTGGGGATGAGGTCGGTCGATGCGAAGTCTGAAAGATGTATCTTTCTAC
>JABUQX010041527.1:60000-70356 GCA_015478945.1 Trachelipus rathkii | reverse complement strand
TTAGGTAAGTAGTTACTTTACGGGTGTTAGTGTGGAACTTTGTTAATGTTAACGGTTTTATTAGTGCGTAAGCTGTGTTGGGTTTGTCGTTGTACAATATTTTCTTAGTTCATATGATGCTATTTTAGCCATTATTATTGTGTAAACAATGTTACGTTAGCATATATTCATTGGTTAGTATATAAAGAACTTATTTTGTGCTATGTTTAGTCGAAATGGTACTTAATATGTGACCTGAATCATTAGATCGATAGAACAAAGGGTCGTTTTACGGATGGATATATATATATATATATATATATTTATTATATATATAATATATATTATATATATATATATATATATATATATATATATATATATATATATATATATATATATATATATATAAATATATATATATATATATATATATATATATATATATATATTATATATATATATTAATATATATATATATATACTATATATATATATATAGAAGAGAGAGAGGAGAAGAGAGACGAAGAAGAAAGTATGAAGGGGAAAAAAAGTTGTCAAAGAACACCTGCTTGACAATATTATTTTTGGAAGCAACAACACACACCACACACACACACACACACACACAACACACACACACAACACATACACTTAATATATAATATATATATAATATATATATATATATATAATTATATATATGATATATATATATATATTATATATATATATATGCCAAATTATGACCATACAGGGTAACTATACATCCATGGTTAAATAGATGCGTACATACATACATACATTAATACATGCAAACATACATTACATACATACATACATACATATATTATTATATTATATATATATATATATATATATAATATATATATATAATAATATATATTATATATATAATATATATATATATATATATATATATATATTAAACTATTACGCTTTACTGTGACATTTTATTCAAAGAACTTATTTTATGTTATGTCAGGAATAAAATTTTTGGCTTATTTTTTATTGTTATGTTTGGTTTAAAACTTTTTATGATTGCATTATTCGTTGGGGATTTATTGATATTTAGACGAGGTTAATGATGGAATTTTTGTAAAATTTTACGAAGTGATGTTAAAAAATTTGGTACCGTTAGCAATATATTCGTTTGTTCTGTTTATGATTGATTAGACTGGGTTATGCTAAATTTTTGTTAAATTAGCTATGTTAATGTAAAATTAAACATAGATATGCTAGAGATATGCTTGGAAAAATTATGAATAGGTTACGTTTTGTAGCGATGTGTTTAGGCTACTTTACTGTTGTTAAGTGCAGAAATTTGTTAATGTTAGTAGTTTTATTCACCCGTATGATGTGTTAGGTTTGTCGTTGTACATTATTCTCTTCAGGTTTTATGTTATGTTAGCTTTATTAATGTTACAAACTTTGTTATGATACCGTATATTCGATGGTAGTATATAAAGAACTTATTTTTGTGTTTTGTTATAAAAATTTGTTATTTTTATGTTATAGTGATGTGGAAACTTTGGTACGTTAGCAATATATTCGTTGTCTGTATGATGTTTAGACGGGGTTATGATAAATTGTTGTTAAATATTACTGTGTCAATGTAAAATTAACGTTAATATGTTAGAGATATGCTTGGAAAAAGTATGAATAGGTTACGCTTTGTATGTAAAGTTAGTTACTTTACTGGTGTTAAGTGTGGAACTTTGTTAATGTTAACAGTTTATTAGTGCGTAAGCTGTGTTAGGTTTGTCGTTGTACATTATATTCCTAGTTCAGCGGTTATGTTACGTTAGCTTTATTAATGTTAAAAACTTGTTATGATACCATATATTCGATGGTTAGTATATAAAGAACTTATTTTTGTGTTGTGTTTATCCGAAATGATACTCGAAATATGACATGAATCAATAGATCAATAGATTAAAAGGTCGTGGTGGGAGGGTTGGGGAAGGGTTGATGGTTTGATTTACTGATTTACTGATTTACTGCTTTAAAATCAGTAAATTATTACAATTTACTATGATATTTTATTCAAAGAACTTATTTTTATGTTATGTTTGGATAAAACTCTTTGTTATGTTTTCAGTTATTCGTTGGTCTGTATGATAATTAGGAACAAGGTTATGATAAATTGTTTGTTAAATATTACTGTGTCAATGTAAAATTTAACGTTTATATGTTAGAGATATTGCTTGGAAAAAGTATGATTAGGTTACGTTTTTGTATTGTAAAGTTAGTTACTTTACAGGTGTTAAGTGTGGAACTTTGTTTAATGTTAACAGTTTTGATAGTGCGTAAGCTGTGTTAGTTTGTCGTTGTACATTATTTTCTTTAGTTCATATGATGCTATGTTAGCTTATTAATGTGAAAACATTGTTATGTTAGCCTATATTCCTTGGTTAGTATATAAAGAACTCGTTTTTGTGGCTATGTTTATCCGAATGATACTCGAAATGTGACGTAAATCAATAGTGTAATGTAAAATTAACATGATAGTTAGAGATATGTTTTGAAAAAGTGTGAATAGGTTACGTTGTTGTATGCTTACTTTACGGTTGTTAAGTGTGGAACTTTTTAATTGTTACAAGTTTATAGTGCGTAAGCTGTTAGGTTTGTCGTTGTATATATTTCTTAGTTCATATGATGCGATGTTAGCTTTATTAATGTGAAAAACAATGTTACGTTTTAGCTTTATTAATGTGAAAACAATGTTATGTTAGCATAAATTCGTTGGTTAGTATATAAAGAACTCGTTTTTGTTGCTATGTTTTATCCGAAATGATACGAAATGCTACGTAATTCGATAGTGTTAATGTAAAAATTAACATTGATATATTAGAGATATGTTTGAAAAAGTTGTGAATAGGTTACGTTTTTGTATTGTAAAGTTAGTTACTTTACTTGGTGTTAAGTGTGGAACTTGTTAATGTGTTAACAGTTTATTAGTGTGTAAGCTGTGTTAGGTTTGTCGTTACATTATTTTTCTTATTTCATATGATGCTATGTTAGCTTTATTTATGTGAAAACATTGTTATGTTAGAGTATATTCGTTGATTAGTATATAAAGAACTCGTTTTTGTGCTATGTTTTATCCGAAATGATACTCGAAATGCTACGTAATTCGATAGTGTTAATGTAAAATTAACCTTGATATGTTAGAAGATATGTTTGAAAAAGTGTGAATAGGTTACGTTTTTGATATGTAAAATTTAGTTACTTTACTGGTGTTAAAGTTGGGAACTTTGTTTAATGTTAACAGTTTATTAGTGTGTAAGCTGTGTTAGGTTTGTCGTTGTATTATTATTTTCTTAGTTCATATGATGCTATGAGCTTTATTAATGTGGAAAACTTTGTTTGTAATGTTAGCATATATTCGTTGGTTAGTTTATAAAGAACTCATTTTTGTGCTATGTTTATCCTAAATGATACTCGAAATGTGACGTAATTACTGTGTTAATGTAAAAATTAACCTTTGATATGTTAGAGATATGTTTGAAAAAGTGTGAATAGGTTACGTTTTTGTACGCTGTGTTAGGTACCTTTACTGTGATCAGTAAGTTAGTACGAAGATTGCCAGGTTAATGTATTAAGTAAAGTGTCTATAATTATTGTGAGTGGTGTGTGTGTGTGTTGTGGTGTGGTGTGTGTGTAGTGTGTGTTGTGTGTTGTGTTGTGATTGTGTGATGTGTGTGTGCTTGTGTGGTATGTTAGGTTTGTTATGTTCATATACATATATAGTTGATATAATAATAATAATAATAATAATAATAATAATAATAATAATAATAATAATAATAATAATAATAATAATAATAATAATAAAACTACTGTTTAAGATAAAAACAGATGTTAAGTAAGGACAAAGGTAATAAATCTCGCCACCCTTCTCATGTGTCAAAAGATATTAAGATTAATGAGTCATTCCTCGAATTTCATTGGCTGTTCGTGATGGCTTAGCAAATGCAGTTCTCTGATTGGCTATCCTTGAGCGTAACAAGATTACGTAATGTATAGGTGTCGGGTAGAGAGCAATTTACCACCCAATGTTCTAGTTGTGGACCTGCATGCAAAGCGATCGCACGCGTTATTGGTGTTGTGAGATCAATGTGGAATAATAATAATAATAATAATAATAATAATAATAATAATAATAATAATAATAATAATAATAATAATAATAATAATAATAATAATAATAATATTAATAATATTTTGTGCGGTTGTGTATAGTAAAAATTGAGGTTTTGCTATTGCTGACTTTCTGTTTGGTAAGTTGAAACTTTCTATATTTTAGTTACCTTGTTAATGAATGCTGTATGTCAGTTAGGTTAGGATGAGATATATTTTTGTTTAGTTTTCAATTTTATAATGTTAATGTAAAATTAACATTAATATTTTAGAGATATGTTTGAAAAAGTGTTGTATATTTTCATTCAACTTGAACGTTTGATATATTTAACAACAACAACAGCATCAACAACTGCAACAACATCAACAACAACAACATCAACAACTGCAACAAAATGTAACAACAAACGCGACATTTCAACAACAACAACTACAGCAAAGAATTTATTTTTGTTATGTCTATACAAAAAGATACTTATATGACTTGAATCAATAGATCAATAGATCAATAGATCATGGAAGGGTAGGAGGGTGGGGTGGGTGGTTTGATTAACTGATTTACTGAATTACTGATTTAGGGTATGTAAAAATGCAAATTTTTTAAGTTATAAAAAAAAAAAAAAAAAATAAATTTTTTTATTAAAAACAAAAAGTTTTAAAGAAAAGAAAACAAAAATAAATAAAAATTTGAAAAATAAAGTTAGAAAAATAAATTTAAATAAAAAAAATTAAAAATTAAAATAAAAAAAATTAAACACAAAGTATAAATGTAAAATAAAACTTATATAAAAAAAATAAATTTAAAAAAAATAAAAAAAAAAAAAAAAAAAAAGTTAGAAAAATAAATTTTTAAAAATTAAAATAAAAAAAATTAAACACAAAGTGTAAATGTAAAATAAAACTTATAAAAAAAAAAAAAAAGGTAGAAAAAATAAATTGAATAAAAATTAAAATAAAAAAAAATTAAACACAAAGTATAAATGTAAAATAAAACTTGTAAAAAAAATAGTAACACAAAGTATAAATGTAAAATGAAACTTATAAAAAATAGTTAGAAAAATAAATTGAATAAAAAACAAAAAAAATTATTTTTAGTTAACGTTTATAAAAAGAAAATGAGAATTGAAAATATAAATGTCAGTCTTCAACATTTAGAAAACGGGTTATCTTTGCATGATGCAATGCAACTGACGACATGTACATGTTAGAACATAAAAAGTGCTGTGAACAGTAATGATATTGTATTATTAAAAACTAATGTATAATAACTCGACACCGCACCGGCTCCAGCACCGTTGCCGGTATCATTCCTCCTTCCTCCTTCTCTATTCTTTCCTTCCTTCTTCCTCCTTCTTCCTTTCTTCCTCTGTTTTGCATTCCATGCATTTTTTTTTCAGTCGGGACCCTCTCCGTTGGGGGTCCCAGACCCCTTTACGGACTTATAACCGTCATTTTCGAAATCTACACCTTATAAACATATATTTTTGATATAAATATGGGGATAACGAATATTTATTTAAACTTTGCACTTCGCACCGGCTCCAGCACAGGTGCCGGTACCAACTCTGTCTCCTCTTTCCTCATTCTTCTTCCTTCCTTATTCTTCCTTCCTCCTTCCTCCTTTTTCCGCATCTTCCTTTTCTTTTCTTTTTTCTTCTCTGTTTTACATTCCATGCATTTTTTCAGTTGGGACCCCCCCCCTCCGTTGGGGGTCCCATACACCCTTTACGGCCCTTATAACGTCATTTTCCGAGATCTACAACCTTTATAAACATATAATTTTGATATAAAATATTGGGACTAAAAAGGAATATTTACTTAACTTAGCACCGACGGCTCCAGCCACCGGTGCCGATTACAACTCTGTCTCCTTCTCAGACTCTTTCCTTCTCTGACTCCTACTCTGTGATCTATCTCTTCCTTCATCCCTCCTTCTTCCTTTCTCTTCCTCTGTTTTTGCATTCATGCATTTTTTTTTCAGTCGGGAACCCCCTCCGTGGGGTGCCAGACACCCTTTACGGACTTATAAGCCGTCATTTTCAAGATCTACAGGTTCAATAACATATATAAAGATACAAATATGGGACTAAACGAATATTTATTAACTTAGCACCGCACCGGCTCCAGCACCGGTGCCGATGCCAACTCCGACTCCTCTGACTCAGACTCCTTCTCCAACTCTTTCCTTCTCTGACTCCTCCTTCCTCCATCCTTCCTCCTTTTTCCGCCATCTTCCTTCATTCCTCCTTAGACCTCTGTTTTGCATTCCATGCATTTCTTCTTCTTTTTTCAAGAAGGGACCCCCCTCCGGGGGGTCCCTGAACTCCGAAGCCGAATCCGACTCCAACTCCGTCTTCAACTCCGAATCCTCTACCCAGCCTCCAAATTTCAGCCTTCTACGATCAATTTAATTTTTAGGGGGGCTGCGCCCCCTACCCCCTTAAGGGGGGGGGCGTAGGGGTACGTAAGCCTGTGCGGTGCGGGGCCATATACGGATATAATATATGTATATTTATTTATTTATTTATTTATTTATTTATTTATTAATTTATTTATTAATTAATTAATTTATTAATTAATTTATTAATTAATTTATTTATTTATTAATTTATTTAATTAATTTATTTAATTTTATTAATTCGAAAAAAAGCTTCGCTTTTTTTCGTCGATCGAAGGGGTAGTGCGCCCCCCTTTTACCGTGGGAATTTTATTCAAAATTTTCCCACCTACGGCCGAAACCCTTGTGTAACTACTTACTGCATTGCTGAAGGGTGGTGTTGGTAGTTGAAAGGTTTTGAGCTTATCAACACCATTCACGGAAAGCTAGATTTGATAGGAGGTTTTCAGCACATTGCTATCAGACGAAGAGAATTTAAAAATTTCTTCAATGACTCGATGAATTCGAGAAGGGTAGCTTCACCCTTTCTGGAAATTAAAGTTTTCAAAATTTTTCTTCTTTTTTAATTTTTTCAATTAATATTGTATATATATAAAATATATAATATATATATATATATAATATAATATATATATATTATATATATATATATATATATATTAACAGTAATTTTGCAAACATTTATAATATCTGTAATTCTGGAGTAAAGGTATCATATATAGATATATATATATATATATATTATATTATATAATATATATATATATATTAATATATATATATATATATTATATTATATACACATTTATATGAATCTAAAGTATATTTGATAATTTATATATTGCTATTTTATATTCATATATATATATCCGCAATTTGTCTGATAGTTTCCCTATCTATCTGACCTACTGTATGATTATATATAGGCGTTTTCGTTTCTATTTGTGCTTACGAACGTAAGAAATGTTCGGGTTTGCGTTCGTTTTTGTTAAACCGCAAAATCGTAAAAAATGCTTAAACAAACGTAAGGAATTTCCTTAATTCTATACGGGTTGCTATTTCCTGTGATTGAGGAATTTTAGCACGTTCTTACGAAAAAATGTGATAAACCAAAAAAAATGACGGCGTGGTAGGAACCCGTTTGAATTGATGAATATTTCATTCAATAAAATCGGCTTTAAATTCTAATTTCTTCCAAATCGATTAAACTCCATCACAATGTTTTATCAATTTTGTAATATAAATCACTATTTGTTATAGTTTTATTTCGTTTATCCGAAATCGACGAGCTCCATCCAACAGCTGATTTCAATTGTTTTGCAAAACAAAAAGTAAAAACCTCGCAAGAATGTGTTCGTTTTGCACGGAAATTCACGGGGCAATCAGGAGTGCCAAAGAAGTCTTTTGGATGTTAAGTGTAGGTTTAAGTGTTTTATATTAAAAAGATTCCAAATTTTAGTTCTTCACCTTTAGAAGCATTTTGAAGAATAGAGAATTTTTAAAGATATACGGTGCCTATTGAGGTCATAGTGATCTCTGACAAGCTAAATTCTCTGGTTGAGAGTTTGGGGAGATTAGTTCGAAAGGAAAAGTCCATGTGTTTGAAGGCTCGCATCTTTAGTTGTAGGAAAGTTTGACCTACATAGTCGATGTTACAGTTGGCACATTTATATTTGTAAACGATGTGTGACCTCAAGTTCATGGGGATGCTTTCTTTAATCTTAAAGAAACTGCCAATTGAGTTGTTGTTAATAAAAGATATAAAAAACTTGCATTGTGGAAAGTTTTTGTTTAAGATATTTCTAATCTGAAAGTGAAGATCATTGGAAAGGAGTCCAATGCAGGGAAGCCGGCATAAACAGGAAAGTTTAGGAACATTCATATGCAGTATTTTAAGGCGACAAGTGTTTATCGCAGAAACCTAGTACAAGTTTTATCAAAAAGGTTTGAGGGATAAAGGCTAAAGCTAAAAAATTCACGGTGATTTCTTCATGGAAAAAACTTCCAATCAGAACAAATAACAAAGGCTTGTGTATGCGGAACCTTAGACCTGCAATTTTATGATTAAAGGAGATAGAAATACAGAAATTAGTTCCAAGTAAAATATTAGTGGGCTTGCGATAAATAGAAGTAGCAAGTCCACTAATACTTTACATGGGACTAATTTTTTTAGTTCTATATCCTTTAATCATAATTGTAATAATACGAAGCGTTTGCGATAGAATGAATTTTAGTATTTTCTTTGCTTTTAATTTAGACAGTTTTCGTTTTTGTCATGTTATTTGTGCATTTGTGATTACGCTCGATAAGAAATGCTTCACACAGTTTGTTAGTAATTTTCCTGTTTCAGGGGTACACTTTCTAGAAAGATCAAGGGAAAGAAATCAGTCAGGGGAAGGTCAGGGAAGCGTTTTAAGATATGCTGAAAAGTCATAAGGAAAATTCCAAAAAAGTCCGGGAAATTTTAAAAAATTTCAAAATATTTTTTTTTTTTTCCCATGGACCAAGTTACATATTTTTTGATATATTTCTTTCCTTACTGTATAATTTGTGTAATGAGAGAAGTTAATTTTGATAAGTGAATGAAAAGGATGGGCGAGGAACGACATCCCATAAATCTACTTTTATCCTCTATCCTTTTTCTTTCTATTTTTAGTTCACTATTACCTACTATTCTTTCCTATTCTGTTCGTAGAGGCTGTTCCAAGTTCATCCTTTCGATTGAAGGTGATGGTATATGGATGGGTTTTAGACTGTATGACTTAACGACATTCAAACTCTAGAATCTTAATATAATTATATCTCTTATAGGGATTTATAACTTATGAGCGGATATTTTTTTTTTTTATTCTTTTTTATTCATTCTTTATCTTTTTTATTTATGAGGTTACGAAGATGACTTTTTGGATTATTGTAAGCAGTCGGAACAGCCGAAAATCTACTAACAACCAAAACCATCTACAAAAAATGAATTCTAATCCTGTTCAAACCACAAGTATGTTTATTTCTAAAAATGCAAACTGGCTTTTTTTTTAAATGCTTTCCTTAGAACGTGAATCATTTTTACGAAAGTTCCAAACGTCAGACCCACTTGGTTCATTCCTGTTCACAGATTTACAATGTCTCATACTAAATATTATGGAAAGATTTCTTAAGTCCAGTAAAATGCCTGCTACAACAACTAAGCTTTTTGTATTCAGACAAAGACAATTTGCGTGATGTAAAAGGTATTAATCTTGGATTTCAAACAAAAAAAAACTTCTCAAAGAAGTCACTTCGAATGAAAGTAAAATCTAAACAATTCAAACTAGAATAATAGTGTCAGCTCACATGAACAATGACAGAAAAGCAATAACCTATAGCGACAAAAAATGTCCTCTGAAGTACGACAAGAACCCAAAACTGTCACAAGAAGCTATTCAATCTTGAAGAACGATCCTAGATATAACTTATATTCAATCAGAAAGGCCGAAGCAAACAAAGATTTGCTTTATTGCTAGAGGCATTGTACACCAATAGCCGAATCACAGATTCTGTTGCTGAGAAAGCAAAAGCACAATACACTCTACTTTGCAGTGAAGCTCATTCTACCCTTGAATTAAAATTCAAAATATTTTTGGATGGTGACTGTCCTTCTAAGAGACTTGATGATTTTTTTCTTCTATAGTACCTGGGAATCAATGTTATGCGGAATTGTGGCAAATTATTAAATTAGGACTGATATTTTCCCATGGAAATGCGACAGTGGAAGGAGGGTTTTCTGTAAATAAAGCAATTTTAGTAGAGAATCTGAAAAAACATAGTCTGATTTCTCA
>JABUQX010041527.1:20000-55000 GCA_015478945.1 Trachelipus rathkii | reverse complement strand
TTTTTTCCGTTCCGAAGTCTCGAAGCCAAAAAAATAATTAAACATTTCCCACTCCCGAGGGATCCAGTTTTTCCTTAATGCATTTAAAATACATTTAAAGTACAATATTCTTAACTCATTGGTGCACCAAAGAACAACAATGGCGGAACCCACGATACAAATGCATTTCACACGAACCTTTTTCTACTGGGAGGAGCTCTTGTTAATTTTCATTCCCTTTGAAAATAATCCTCATTTAATACAATTTATTTGATTCTGTTACTCAAACTTATTCAAGCAAATCCTCAATAAATAATTATCCAGTCAACAGTTGTAGAAATATTAAAAGAGAAGTCTTATTATGTACGGTAGAAATAACATTTTTATATTTTGCGGTAACTATTCTATTAATGAAAAAGAACATTAACAAACGAATTGATAAATGTATTATAAAATTGTAATATATTATTTATTTCTTCTTCAAAAAGAAAGAAAAATAATCGATGATATATTTTAGAAATAACATTTTTATATTTAGCGGTAACTATTCTATTAATGCAAAAGAACATTAACAAACGAATTGATAAATGTATTATAAACATTGTAATATATTATTTCTTTCTTCTTCAAAAAAGAAAGAAAAAAAAATCGATGATTTTTTTTTTCTTTTAATGCCAACATATTTTGAGATGCATTTGTGCGCATTAAATAAAAACTCTCCACGACATAGAAATTAATATTCACTAAGATATTGGCGGCAAAAAATTTTCCATCCCTTTCTAAACTAATAAAAAGAAAAATAAACAAAGTACCAGAGCATTTTTTTAGGGTTGACGTGAAATATTATTATTATTATTATTATTATTATTATTATTATTATTATTATTATTATATTATTATTATTATTATTATTATTATTATTATTATTAAATGAGTTATGGGAATGACGCAAAAACATGATAATGAAAGCTAGAAAAATGAATAGAAAAAAGAAATATAAAAAAAAAATAATCTTTTTAGTGAAATATTAAAATTCATTATTATTATTATTATTATTATTATTATTATTATTATTATTATTATTATTATTATTTTATTATTATTATTATTATTATTTTTAGGGAAAAAGCATGAAGATGAAGGCGATGAGAATGAAAAGATAAAAGAAATCTATCAGTATTTTAACAATATCATTTAAGTAAAAAATTTTATGTGTTACATCTCCCTATTATTATTATTATTATTATTATTATTATTATTATTATTATTATTATTATTATTATTATTATTATTATTATTAAGAAACTACGAAAAAAGATGTTATTCTTTAGAATTTTAAGTTTATTTAAGGAAAATTTATCAGACTTAAAAAAATTATTTACAGGATCAAAAATTCAATTTCGTTTGTTTTAAAGTTTTTTTTTAAGACATGAAAGACACAAGAAACAAATTATATTAAAACCAATCTACGACACTTAACCATAACAGATTATCCAAAAACAAAAATCGATCAAATTAAGGGTTTTTAAGAATGAGGAAGAGGACTCAAACACTCTTAAAATGTTTTTTTTTTAACTAAAAACGTTTATTTTGCCGAACCTCAACAATGTTATAAGTATTTACACAAACTAACACATACACACACCATTACAGCATTACAACCATTTTAAACGCTTGTGTAGGGTATGCGATAACGATGGAAGTGCCGCTTAATAGTGTGTGTGTGTGTGTGTGTTTATTGTGAGCGTTACTAACAACACTGTTGATGATCTATACAATATAAACACTCAAAACTCCTAAAACTTTTTAAGAGTGTAAAGTATAATTGAAAACCAAAGGGCAAGGTTGGCAGTAAGAGAAAGAAAATCAAGCTATCATCATCATCATTCTATCGACCCACAAATAATTATTTACTGTATTATAAATGACTGAAAATTATATATATATATATATATATATATATATATAATATATATATATATATATATATATATATAAATATATATATATATATATATATATATATATATATATATATATATATATATATATATATATATATAATATATATATATATATATATATATATATATATATATATATATATATATATATATATATATATAAAATAATTCACTCCAACCGTCTTTGAGATAATAATTACAACAGACTCATGCATAATAATCAATAATTTCTAAAATTGACAAAAAAAAATGCAAAACACCTTCTCAGACTACGCAAATCTGCCCTCCGATTTCAATACATAACCGGGTATAACATTTAGCTACCTGTTAAATTTAAACAACGAAATACAAAATATATATATAAAAAAAATAATAATACATCAGTGAACGGATTGTGTGTAAGTTCATCAATCATATTTACCGGAAGTGAATCGATCTGGGCCAAGAAATACAGCAAAGTCCAAAACTAGAGGAAAGAAGTTAAAAAAAAAAAATATTAATCTAAACCAGGGTATATTTATATCCATCCCATCAAATAACCTATCAATTAACCTACAACATAATTAAATAACCTAACAACATATTATTCACTTTTCTATAGTTTCATAATTATTTAAAACAAAAAATATATAATTTAAATAATTTTATCGCATTTGAAGAGATAGATTTCTTTTAAGTCTATATTTTTATAATGATTTTGATGATAATTATTTATTATCGTAAAGGTTTTGAGACAATTGTTATTAAAATCAAATCTGAAAAATAAAAAGCAGCATTAACTCTAAAAGCTTTTATATATATATATATATATATATATATATATATATATTATATATATATATATATATATATATATATATATATATATATATATAAATAAAAATAATATTAATATAATAATAATAATCACAAATTGGAAAAAGCTACATAAAAAGCTTTAAATGTCAATCAGAATATTAAATAAAAGTTAAATTAATATAAATAAATAAAAATAAATAAAAAAAAATAAAATAAATAAATAAATAAATAAAAATAAAATAAATAAATATCGGTCAAATATATTTCACATAATACCTGTTTAAAAAATAGTTTTATTAAATAATTTCTCAAAAAATAAAATAAAAAAAAAAAAAAAAATCTTTTCCAAAAAAATAATTTTAAAAAAAATTTCCTAAAAATAATTTGCTCACGATGTCTCTTTGGCAATACAATCAAATGCTGCTGTTTAAATTATTATTATTTAAATTGTTTCTCAAAAAAATCATATATTTTAAAAATAATTTCGTAAAATATTTTTAAAAAAAAAATTCTTAAAAATTTATCCAAAATCATTTCTTTAAAAAAAAAAAAAATCCAAAAAATGATTTCTTCACTCAAATTTTGCTGTTTTAGTCCGCCTAAACTTTATCAATGACAAATATTTTTAAAAGCTTTTCATAAATTCCTTCCTCTTCCATTCCCTTTTTTTTTTTTTTTTTTTTTAATATATCAAAAATATTGTACTTCAAATATACATTGATACATAACCTACTTATATATTAATTTATGTTACCTCTGTATGCGCATTATACAAGTCTATCTAAACATCCTTATACGGTAAAGGCGAAAGTCAGACATCCGATCAGTATTTAAATTACCATCTGCTGGTGATATCGATTTACAAATATATTATATATATATATATATATATATATATATATATATATATATATATATATATATATATATATATATATTACTAATATTATATATATATATTCTAGTAATAAACTAATATATATATATATATATATATTAATATATATAATATATATATATATATATATATAAATATATATATATATATATATATATATAATAATATATATAGTTCAATTGAAGTTGAAACGTCAAGAGTGGACTATATTTAATATTAATAGAGGAGTAAGACAGGGATGTTTTATGTACACCTGTGGTATTCAATTTGTAAATGGATAGGGTTATGAAAGAAATAGAGGTAGGGGTGCGGGTGGTAGCCTAAACAGTGTAGAAAGGATAGAAAATGGAAGAGAATGGAGGGTGCCCTACCTATTATATGCGGATGATTTGGTTTTGAAAGGCGAATCTGAAGAGAGTTTGAGAGGATTGGTAGAGGGATTTGGCAAGGTGTGTAAAAGGAAGGTTCAAAGTAAACCCCGTAGATAAGAGTAAAGTTATGGTGTGAATGTATACAATCCTCGGTGTGAAGTATGTTGGATGGGTGAGCAATACTGGAAACATAGTGTCGTGAGTTTTAAGATATATTAAGGATATATGTGAATGAAAAGGGAACGGATGTTGCAGAGTGTAATAGGAAAGTTGTGAATGGCTTGCGACGATCATCACGAACAGGTCCAAGGTCTGTATATAATTATACCTGGCAAGAGATAAGTGGTAGTGTGTAGCTAACCCAACTACCACTGTCCCTTTAGTCACCCTATAAAACATGCAGAATATACGTGGGAATTCTTTCTCCCCCTCCCCCACATAGGGATTTTTGGAGGGGAGTGATCTGTAATAGTGTTATTAGTATTTGTGATTATGGAGAAAGATTCCTTACTCCCATGTAAGAAGAGTGTGGATATGAGTAGCAACAAGAAGTCGAACCACCATTGGGTATTGGAATGTCATGGGATAAACCCCACAAACCAAATGCCCAATGGGAGGTACTCCCATCGCTTCGAGCGCCCTACTATCTCCCTCTTTCCATTTAGTCGCCTCTTATGATACGCAGAACATACGGTATGGGTATTCTTGTATCCACTACATAGAGGTGCACTAAGTCCTCAATTGAAAACTGTAAGTGTGGCTTATATAAATGTACCTAATAATGATAATAGTAGTAGTAGTAATAATAATTTCTTAGCAAATCATTCACTATATTTTTTCTATTAACATGTTGGGTCAAAGTCTTAGTAGAAGTATTTATTGTTGGGGTCTTTGCATTCAAAGCTGTTAATGATTTTATTTTTAGATAAAAGAAGATATTTTCCAGTCTTACCCAAACTGTTGTTCCCATTTGAAAAATATAAAGTGCATTTGAGTAACTTCGATAGGAGTACCAGTATAAGAAAAATTACTAAATATAAGTTTGTCTATCATTTTAGTGATTTTTATTTAAAAGTACTTGATTGAATTGATTTATATAACTAACTATACTTCAAATGGTAAAAAGATCAGTTTTAGTAACCACTTATAGAATTTACTGTAGATTCTATTTTTATATATACTGTTGTCTAATAAGCAACAATTGATAAGTTGGATAGAAATTATAAATGAAGTAATATTATATATAATTTTAATTAAAATTAATGTAGTATATAATATATATAATATTTTTAGATATACAATGTTAATTATTAGTTATATTGTAATTATACTAATGTTTATCATTAGATTTTTGAAATACAAAACATACAAACATATCATAATCGTAAATGTCCATTTCTTTTACTCACATAGCACGTTGTACTTTTTTCATGGAACGGTTATATCTATTTATTTCCAGAATTTTCTAGATCAAATACTTCATCCGCTTTTCGACAACCCACGCCGAGATGGAATCCAACATTCACACATTGTTCCGCTACACGACCACGCCGCTTTTGAACCCAGCCGGTTGACCTTCGTTGGTATTTCTGAGCTCGTTTAAATTATTCTACTGCCATCCATCGCGCTGGTTGATTCTCCTACTAAGATTGGTCCACTATAATAATATATCAGTAGATTACTAACCTTTTTTAATTTAAACATATGTACTGCTCTTATTACAAGGAAAATTGAGTATATATATTTACATATATATAGTATATATATATTATATATAAATATATATTATATATATATAATATATAATTAATTTTATATATATATATATTATAAATATATGATATATATTATTATTAATTTATATTATATATATATTATAATATACTATATATATAGTGATATATTATATATATATATATATATATATATATTATTATATAATATAAGTATATATATATTAATATTATATATATATATAGATATAAATATATATTATATATATAATGTATATATATAATTAATATATAATATATATATATATATATAATATATTAACTATATAATATATATATATATATATATACTATTATAATATATTTATATATATATATTAATATATTAATTTAATATATATATATTATAAGAATTATATATATTATATATATATATATAAATATATATATATTAATATATATATATATATATATATATATATATTAATAGTAATATATATAATTATATATATATTTATTAATTTAAAGGTATTTGTTTTGAAAGCTGAGATATGAGTAAGTTCCTATATAATATATATATAGTATATATAGTATATATATAACGATTACCTAGTGATCGTTGAAATTCGTAACCAAATCGAGATTACGAAAAGGTTATAGGATGCGAATACATAATGAGTAGAAATAGATCGTTGTTAGACCAAATCAGCTACGCTTCCGACAGTAGATATCAGAATGTCCACCGACAATCCTTCTCTCTCTGGTGAGCCACAAAGAAAGGATACATGATATGGGTGTGTATCAATCAAATATGTACCCATTTGGAGGTTACGTATTACATATTATTGGGTTTTACTGCGTATACCAGTATTAAGATCTTAACATGTATTAAGATGATCTTAAACCCATCTCATGATCCCCTTTGGAGCGCCTTCCCCCAAGATGTAAAGTAAATAGGGCACGACGACACAAATATCTAACACTTAAATATTGCAACCATATAGCTACAAGATGGATAAATATAATTTGAACTAAATACGTTTCCAAAGCGTTGGTTGGTAAAAGAGAACCGGTAACATGGACTTTACGCTCTACTGGTTGCAACAATGTGACGTTTCCAAAGAGTTGGTTGGAAAAGGAGAATCGGTAACATGGACTGCACTGCACGTTCTACTGATTGCAATACTGTGGACTTGTATTATTGGGTGCTATTTACGAGATATATTGTATGCAAAACCAGTTCCCACAGTAAACGTTCTTCGAGAATGAATAAAAGTTTTCCAGTGCATATAATTTGCTTTTTATAAAAAAAAAAAAAAAAAAAAAAAAAAAAAAATTAAACATATGGAATTTACCCGTACGACGATGTGAGGGACATCTTGCGCATTAAATGTTAATAATATTAGGAAGTAGACGTTCTTGTAATAAATCTTACACCACTGACTGTTTCAAAATACATTCCTCCATCTTTGGTGTATGTTTAACCTAACCTAACTATAGCATAAAAATTTATGAATTAGACACACCTTTAAAAAGATCAAAGGGACAGATTTAAAAATATTAAAATGAATCTATAATGAATTTTCAAAAAAATAAAAACAATTTCCTACGTCAAGATGAGTATAAGGCCTATTTTTATACGTGTAATAATAATGAATTTAATAATAATAATATGAGATTAATAATAATAAAATAATAATAATTAAATAATGAATAGATAATAATGAATAATAATAATAATAATAATAATAATAATAATAATTGCTCCATAAAAAGAACATTTTTTTTCAAGACATTTAATTATTCTTTCAAACTTTTAATTTTCCATTTCCTTGGAAATTAGTGTAAAAAAAAAGTTACTATTAAAAAATAATTTGTTATTTTGTTATTTTGAACAGCGCAAATACAGTTAATAAATTTAACCATGATAATTAATCTACAAATAATTAAAGGTTATATATATATACTATAATATATATGTTATTAATATAATGATTAACTTAAATAATATATATATATATATTCAATACCTTTAGTGAATCTGTATAATGTAACGTTACTATTATATATATATATACCTATATGTAATATTATAGTATTATAGTATAGTATATGGTGAGTTAATTAGGATTTGTAAAGAGCAGCTATAGATTAGTTTTAGTTAATTTAGGTTATATTCAATGTGCCATAAAAGGCCTTCCTACCCGAATTCCAACGGATCCGTTTATAGCGATTCCTATAATATACTATATATTTACATATATATATTATTATAGTACATATATATCTATATATTATATAGACTATATATATATATATTATATTATATATATACTATTATATAATATTATCTATAAATATATATATAATATATATATTAATATATATATATATATATAATATAGTAATATACTATATTATACCTATATATATATATATATTATAATACTATATACTATATAATAAATATATTATATTAGGGATCATGTGTCCGAATAGTAAAAAAAACGCGAAAACCGGAATACCGGAAATATTTCGGCAAAGTAATTCGGGCCGAATAACACTTCGCTATCGGCCGAATAGTTATTTCAAAATTTGGAGATTTCCATTTAGGGAAAAATAAGGAAAACTTACACTGGTGGTCAACAAAAACAGAGTGAAATTTTTCTTGGATGGACTTGCTTAGCAGATATATTTAGTTAATTCTCGGTAGGTCTGATCCATATATTATCTTAGGATTTGCTGCCTATACCACATTCCCGTTTTCATGCAATCATGTTATCCCCATTTTTGCACTATTCCCTAGGGAATGAACAAATAAAATTCATAGTGCACACTACGTAGGGCTGTATAGGCACTTTACCTTCCGCGCATCTATATCATACAGGTAGTAGCAAGTGTTTACTTGCGCTTCGATATCGGGAAAGCAATGCTTCCGGTAACTTTAGTTTACATCTACAAGTATGTGGAGCCAATAAACCTGTTATGATGTCATTCATCAATCTGAAAATTACAGTCGCGATGGTCTGTCATTGTTCACCTCCAGGGTGAAATCTGAACAATCCTTGTATTGAGCAGTTTGTATTTTGCCGTAAGTTGTCCTGCAGCTGTTGGCTTCGATGCTTGCACATGAAAAATGACTACGGACCATGCACAAGAGTAACATTTTTATTCGTCAAACAGAGAAAGCAGAGCCGGTAGGCTCCTTCCAAGCAGATTTGAACCCTTGTTGCCTCTGATTGCAGTGGAATGCAGGGTCCTTACTACTCGTCTAATGGGACATTTCCCAGTCATACGAGCATAGTGTGATGTGGCGTACCCTAAATTGACTTCTTAAGACGGTCTTAAAGTGGATGTGTTGTTAACTACACCATACGTATTCTCGCAACGCAACATCTATACCAGGCTAGCTGCTGTCTAAAGACCGGCGGTGCGCGCGGTACAGGGTGTCTACTTCCGGTCACGAGATAACAGATAAGTATATTGCCTATCGTCAATGACACAGTATCATGGAGAGGCTACAATATGCTGGTCTTATTGGAATAGGTAAATATGCGTCGACCGCCAAAAGGGTAAAGATTGCTCCGCAGGCAAAGCAGGTTTCACCAAAATAACCTCCTTCCTTGTTTGCTATTGGACAGGACCGACAACAAAGAAATTCAATGGACCCAAAAAGAAACATGGGGCCCACCGAGAAACCTTGACGCCACGTGTGGACAATGAAACACTCGTACGTGAACCACTTGCAACATGAGAGAAAAGCCATCATCTTATACCTCCAACTTACACATAAAAACTTATTGTTTGTATATGCGAAAGACAATGACTTTGTTGAAGGCCCTGGACCCATGATGCGTGAATGCTTCCCGCTTATATCATGTCTTCAACGTTCTGGCCTGAGTGACGAGAAGAAAAATGCTTGGGGATTTTGATTGCCCACAATACGGAAAACTCCTCCTTGTGCTGTCTTTTGCTACAAACAGATCTGACTGTCGTGATTTGCAAACGTGGGTTCATACGAGCGCTTGGCGGTACTTCATTTTTATAGAATGCTCCGAGTGCACTACGAAGTATGTTTCCGAGATCACCGCATTCAGGGACAGCCGGCAACAGTTCCATCTGAACATCTGATACCAACGGAACTGCTAGACCAGTTTTCATTTCCTCTCTCTATGAAATATAGCACGTACATCGTGAAAAAGTTGCATGACTTACATTCTTCCCCTAAGGAAAATTCCAATAACTTAGGGCGTATGTTAGTGCATGAGTGCAGAGTGAACGCTTCCATCAAGAGTCTAAAGTTCATTTTAGTTCAAGTGAAAGAAACCAGCGACAGTGGGATATCAATATGATGGCCGACTATATGTTGTAGACTGCATGAGGGATTATTCCCAGATCGCCTTAAATGCACAGTAAGAATCCGTGCCTTACGCGAAGAGAAAAGTTACTACTCACATCGAGGTATGTTTACATAACTTAACCCAATTCCTTTTCTACTATACATCTCATTGTTCTCCCATATTACTCTTTATTTTTAACATAACATTCTTTCCGCGAATGGTGGTAATATATGGTTTAACATATAAGGAGCCTATCTATACAAAAGAATGTATCATATTCATTGCGATTTGGTTTCTCATTCCCTTCATTATATCCAACTGGTATATATATATATATATATATATATATATATATAATAAAATATATATATATAATATATTATTATTATATATATATATATAATATTAATTATATATATAGATAATATATATATATATATATATTATATATATATATATAATAATATATAATATATTATTAGCTATTTTTTTTAGATATATATGATGTATATATATATAATATATATACTATATTATAGTATATATATATATATATATGTATAATATATATATATATTGATAACTTATATATATATTATATAATATTATATAATTAGATAATATTAATAATTATAATTAGTATATATATATATTTGCTATCCCCAAAGTAATTGTGATAGACCCTCTTGAAAAGGTAAAAATCAAAATTTTACAAATCTGTGTTACCCACAATATCTCACAATTGCGATGTGATATGCAAAAAACCGATTACATTTTTGAATCAGCACAATCAATAATCAATTGCAAAACCTCGTCCAAGAAATTTCATGTTGATAAAGCTTTTTTACAAAAGGTAAAAAACAAAATAAGTTAAATAACTTAAACAATATTACCTATAGCAAACCATTTCACATATTAAAAAATATTAAATGAAATTGAAAAAGTTTCGTAGTGAAAGATATTAAAACTAAACTTCATGTATGAATTAAGCTCTAATTGTTAAAATTGACAGAAAACATTTAGCAGTTCTCTCTCATTTTCATGAATGGGGGATAACCATTTCTTGTGTGCTTCATAAATATTCCTTCCTGTTCTAATAAATATTTTTTTCACTTTCGACTGATGGCTGGTGGAGCGGAAAGGTATTTTATTGCTAGTTTTTTGAAATTCATAAAATATTTTCCAGTGTTTTTCCACCAATTTTGAAGGGAATATTCATTGGGTCTTCACTGAGTCCAAAATAAATTATTTTAATTACATCTATATATTGTTTTATTTTTTTATGTAAATTCCTATGTAGTCGCTTTTTTACTTTTTATTACAACAATCACATCGTTCAGAAGAATGAGGACTTTGTCTTCTGTGTTCCCTCTCCACAAATTTCTTCTGGTTATGACGATTTTGATGTGCCGCAATTTCTTTAAAACAATCCATTTAAAGAAGTTGAAAATGGAAACCTTAGTATCACTTCACCCGTACTACGTAATCAATCGTCATGCAGCTAAGAGGTCAAGAAGCTAAATACTTTCTTTCTGCAGTGTTCTTTTCCTATGGCCCTCATAATACGACCATATTTTTGTGTTACTGATTCATCTGGATCATGTTGAAAAAAATTAGCTGAAATCCGGCAAAATCTTAAGAAAAGTTGCTTACCACACAAATAGAGAGTGATTGATCCACTATATGAAAACTTAGAGAAGTCTTTTTTCTACCTGATTTCCTTAAGGGCTCTTCAAGACGAGTGTATTATATTTTCCACTGAAGCGCTTTATTGCTTTAATTGTCTCCCATATTCAAAAATATGGCTCTTTATGCTAAAATGGAAGGGCCATCCCTTTTGGGTGAACTGTTACTTTGCCACGCGTTTAATGCTTGTTTTAGTGGATGTTGGTACAAATGGAGCTCAAGTAAATGGGGAATAATATTTTTGTCACTTGATAACAAATCTACATGGTCAACACCTGTGATTGCATTTGATCATATATATATGTGATAAGGGGAACTCTAGAAACTCAAAATTTTTAAGCATATCGAGTTAATTATGAGTGAAGAAAATATGTAGAGGCTCGGGCGTGATGTTCTCCAGCCATTTGGATAGAGAGCGGGTACGTGATACAACTTAAAGAGTGTATAGTCTCCTGCCCGGTGTGGACATATATACATAGGCTGACCCGCTAAAGTGTGTTAGAAGATCTATTAGAGTCCGCGTGGGCGTTGCTGGAATGGTAAAATGGAGAAAGAGGTATTATGACATTCTGCAAGATAAAATAAAAAAAATAATCTTTAAACAAGAACTTCTGACAACAAATTATAATATGAAATCGTGAAAGACAATAAAAGAGCTTGGCCACGAAGTACATTTGAATAAAGACTCATGAGAATTTGGAGATAAGGCAAGGGGCCTACTTCGTGGACCCTTTTATACCAAACTAACCATGTTTGGAAATCCATTATATACGCCGGTATCATCTGAGAACAGGAGCTGAAATTCCTATTTATTGTTAATGGAGATTACATTTGAAAAATGGTGCAAATTTGGCTGCATTTTATAAAGGTTATACTGAGCCAATAATGAAATTGTACCAAAAGATGTTATCCGCACATATTAAGCTCGTACCAAATTTCGTCATACTCATTATAATATTTTATCTGCTTATCTAGTCTTTTTATATTGTGTAAAAATAAGGGTTTCTAACATATTTGTAATATTTTATACGAGTTTTGTATACCTTTTGTGTATGATGTGTTTTACAAACTCAAAGAGTATATGTTATTGGATTTACGAGTAATTTATTGTTATGTGATAAAAGGAGAATCTCAATTAATTTCTTAGTCTGCCCGTAAAATTAGTTCGGGCCAAAAAGCCGTGATATAACCGAAATTGAGTGTCGGGCGATAATTTTGGAGCCGAATAGGCCCGGGAATACAGCGTAAGTACTCTTACGCGAAGTGTAACAGGACGCACATCATTCCTCTAGGAATATACATTATCTATGATTTTGTTGTGTGAGCTGAAGGCTGGGGAGATGATCAGATAGGAGGGTTAATTAATTATACGTGAGTTTGAAATCTACGTGAGTAATATAAGTTGAGAGATAATGTATGAGGGTTACGTATTGAATAATAGTAAGTTAATGTAATATAAGAGTTATACGAGCGATAATAAATTAAGGTCGGGCGTATATGATACGATATAGATATAAGAAGATGGTATATAATATAGTATTTGTATACGATATAGTTATATAATACGGATGGATGTCTCTAGTAAATGAGTGAGAGATGGGTTAAACTTGAGAAGGTGAGAGTAAGTGAAAACGAGATGTGTTATTTTATAATAAATAATTATGTAATTGTAACAAGCTTGATTGAGAGTGATATAATATTGATAGTAAGAGGGTGAGGGGAAGGTGTTTCTCGTCGGTGAATGGAGGTAATATAAATAATCCACGTGCCGTGTATTTTAACCTTTGGTTAATGTAGACGTTTTTAAAATTTCCATAAAAAAATAAAAGTAAGAAGGGATTGATAACAGATATTAAAAGACGATCTTAAAAAACGACCTAATATCATAGATAAATACACATTATAGATTAAATAAATTTATATCAATATAAAAATAAATATATATATTTATATTTAGAGATATCTCAGTGTGAGAAATGAACAAAAATGTGCAGCACATAATAAGAAAAGGAATATACATAGACGAATTATAATTGAGAGTCTCCGAGAGAAATCTCACTGTTGGAAATTATGTTTATACTAATTGGCGTGATGGCAAAAAGATGTAAACTATATTCTAATCTGAGCCTATTGAATGAAGCATAAAGAGCTATTACATGTGAGAGTAGAAATAATTAGCTTATATAGAGACTGGTCCTCCAAAATAAACAAAATCGTAAACAGTAGGTAAGAAGCCTTAATTTTATAATTGCTGATGAATGGTGGCAATCAACATTGATGATTTTCCAAGTATATCACGCCTCGAGGGATATATATGAGATCTGAACCTATTATATTAAGAAACATAGATGATTTGCCGTTATTTAGTAAATAATATGTAATTTATAGTATAAGCTGTGATATAAATGAGAATATAATATTTGGGAATTATATATATAACAGCTCGATAAATACCATAAGCGTTAGTGCACAGGAGAGCGAGTATTCGTAGATATAATCTCCTATTAAGTAAATGGAACTTTGATTATGTATTTATATGAGTAGGGTGACCAAAGGAGTTATTGATGGTAAGTGAGTAAAACTTGCATGGAAAAGTGAGCACATAGATCTTCTGCACTATGTTCTTCCGCTAAGAAACGACTAGTACATTATTATGGAGCAGAAGGAGGCCTTCCTCTCTAATGAGGGCTTCAACGTGAGCCCTTAAGAAATAACAACATAAAGACTTCATAATAGATGATAATATAAAATAGATAATAAACTAATAGTATTGAATATCGGGTCACTCGCTCTCAATATTATAATAATAATAAGAATATAATAATAACAAAATAACAATGAATAAGATATAAAGTCAACTTATAATAAATCTTCCAAAATGGTAGATATGAAGATAAGTAGAGTGAGTAATAATAATATGAAATAAAAATAATAAAATAATATTAATAATAATATGAGTGAGAGTATAATTTTTAATAACTATGATAGATAAAATAATAAACTAATGAATGTAGATAAGATAACAATGAGATAAGGCATAAGAGGGAGAAGAATAACTGATAACTTGAGAGTGTTAATATCTATGCAAATATTCTGAACTATAATTTCAATAAATAACAATACTAAATTTAATTAATCTATAACAATATAGAGGTGACAATAGTGAATTTGCAAGAGTGATAATAATAAGTAATACTGAGATGATAATCATTAATAATGTAAGACAAATAAGATTAGTAATTTACAAACGAAGGACCAGGGCACCATACTATGAGTAGATATATGATACATAGTTAATTGTTTTAGTGGTATATATACATTAGTCGATTAGTATATATGACTCACCCTTACCACATTTATAGAGTTGAGAGTTAGTTATACAGGAGAGAAAGAAGATATAAATGATACCTAAGATGGAAGACTTAGCTATATATATATACAGTCAGTAATATAATATTTTTCTTAGGTAATAATAGGTTTTAGTATGAGTACGATTCGCATAAATAGTCTCGCGAAGGAGTAATTATAATAATAATATATAAATAGGGTGAATATGTAAGTGATATGATTTAAACCGATGAGTGAGGTAAAGTATATCATATATAAATATAGGTGAGAGTTGTTGATAAATTATACTTATATATGGTGCTTTATATGTATTAGAATGTACACTTTACGATATAATAAGGTGTGAGTGTATTATAATAGTTTGATACTATTATTATAAGATATTTAATTAGAGATAATTAGGGACTCATATATATTTATGAAATGATAATCTCCTAATACGTATGACCTAGTATAATTACTATGATAATATAATCTTAGTTTTTTATATATGAAGTAGGAGTTACCCGGCACCCACGGGTAAGAGTGTGAAGTCACAGTTATATGACGTTCCAGAATGACAATCAATATAAAATATAATGAAATGTGTACAAATTTGAGAGAAGAATTTAATAAAAATAACATAGAATACAACTAATAAATATCTCAATTATTAGATGAATTAAATTTATAAATTAATAAATAATAATGAGAAAGTGTAAATAAATAGAAAATGAAATAATAAAATTTAAAATGGCTAGCAATTCAGAAGAGAGAAGGATGAGATATAGTAGAATGAGAGAGGATTAGTTCGGAGACGAATTGTTAAAAGTGAAGAAAGAGAGAGGAAGAGAGAGGAAAGAGAGTATGAGGATTCTGAAAGACGAGTCAAAATGGTTGTAATGTAAGCGGAACAAGATATACTAGCGGTGAGGTCGAAATTACTGAAGTACGGACAGGAAGCGAATGGCAGCTCTTGAGATACAGAATAGTGAGGCTCTAAGAAGAGCAGCAAGATTGAGCGATGCGAGAGATGCGCGTGTTTGCGAAACTGCATTAGAGGGAGAATTTATTAGTAACAAGAGAAGAGGACAGGAAAGCAGAAATGTGATATTGAACGTTAGGGCGGATTGGGGCACCCGTCAGAGAAGCGTTAAGAGTAGGTTTATGAGTCGTTGTGGGAAGAGAAGTGAGAGAGGGACAGCTTGACAAAAGGAGATGGAGATTGTGGTCACGGACATGTTTAAGAGGATAGTGAAGGAGCAACGTTAGTGCCCAGAAGAGATATCTCTAATGGGATACCGGGAGAAGGGAGACAGAAGATTGGTGGGAAAGACCTAAAGCTTAAGATGGATCGGACAAACGTGAGCGCGTGAGGCAGATGGAGAAATGAGCAGGAGGAAGGAAACTCGTCCAGGAATCGATGTAGGAAGTGCGTCTGGAAGAGATATGGAAGAGAATGGGGAGACTTACATAACGTTGGAAAACAGGTCTTATCGTGCGAACAGCAAGAGAAACGAAAGAAACTGAGAACAAGAGTCGCAGATAAGGCAGTGGTATAACGAAGGAAAAGATTAGATGATAGAAAGAGGTGGGAAAATAAAAGTAAAACTGGAATTGGATAGTTAGAATTATTTTCGAGTACCAACACTTATGAAATGAGAAAGAGAAAGAGAGAGAGAGACGGAGAGTCCGGAGAAGATGAGAGAAAAGAGAGACGAGAGAGATATGAACTTTCGCAGACATTTTACCAACAGGAATAATTTTACGTTCTTTAGTTTTCAAGACATTTTAGGACCGTTAAAAATTACCATTGTCAAATTTGGACGAATTTCCTTAATCAAACGGAATTAAAATTAATTAATTTTAAAAGTTAGAAAGTAAAAATACATTGACTTTTTTGCTTCCGAAATATCAGAGCACACCGGACAGAGTTATTTTGACAGAGAGAGAGAGAGATAATGGGGGTAGGAATGAAATTTTCAATTGAGAGAATTGGTAGATGTGTTTGGAAGGGTGTGTAAAGGATAGAAGGGGAGTAGTGAGTCAGTTTATAAACGACTTATAACTAAGCACAAAATAAACAAACTAAATCAAAATAGGATGTGAAGTGTATTAAAGATATAGAGAATATGTAAAAGCTAACTACTATATACTTGTTTTGGGATAATTATAACATATGATATTCATTCAAATCAAGAGTTGGAATTCAAACTCTGCAGATAGAGAAACATTCTAAACTTCTTGTGAAGCGATATATCTCGTGGCGAGTTATGGATACTTCCCGTGACTTCTCTCAATTTTCACTCCAAAAACACCTTCTGGGTTTGATGAACTATTTACTCGCTTAAGAGGCAATGCATTCCCCGACGGGCACAATTTATGTAAAAAGATTTTTTGTTCTTTGCTATGATGGTGTAGAGAAGTTCTTTGTTGTTATGTTTGGCCTTGTTTGTGATTGGATATTTTGGTGTGGGTTTCTTCTTTATAGTAAAGCGCTTGTTCAAGTTCTCATATCACTAACTCTTAATGCATGCTGAACTATGTTTATATGCTCACATTAATAATCAATAATAAATAATTTAATAATAATAATACATTAATAATAATAATTAAGTAATATATAATAATTAATATATCTATAAATATATAATGCGACATAATAATAATTGTAAATAATACTAATAATATAATAAATAATGAAGTTGATAATATGTACCTCAAATAATAATAAATTAATCACAAAATGTTTTAAAAATATACACAAAAAGGTACGGAAATATATAATCTGTATATAACAATTATTCCTTAAACATAATAATATATTTTATACAAAATTAAATAAATGTGATTATATAGTTTAATTATATTATTATAAATTATTGTTATTAAGACTCCTATAATAGAGCGAGGAGTTAATGTAAAAATGAATATAATAGCAAGAAGAAAGAAAAGTATATAAAAAATAGCAAGAAAAGAAAATAGAATTGATTTAAAATCTAAAATATAATAATTGATATTTTCATTTTACTATAAATTTTAAAAAATAAGTGTGTTTTTATTGCAGAATTATACGAGACGAAGCGTCTTGGGTCAAATCAACTGCTACAGACGTAAATCAATTACTTGATAATCGATATTTATTAATTCAACATCACAGATGAAAAATCTTGACAGAAACGTATAGAAACAATATGCATGCCACTGTAACATTCTAGCATCGAGATAAGTTTTATTTTATTTATTCTAAGGAAAAATATTTAAAAGAAAAAATTTACTTTCGTCTCCGGGGAAGAGGACTTGGAACAAGTTTATCCACGCCTGTAAATTGATACCGATTATTATATATTTATTTATATTGTATTATATGAATATAATATATTATACTTTCCGAAAGTATTATTATAATGTGGATTACTTTTTATAGAAATCAATGTTCCATAATAATGTGTATTGGGCCAAAAGAAGAAAAGGTCTATTTAGATTAGCTGTTAAATATATTGATGGTAAATCTATTAATTCAATTCAATTTAATCTTTATAATGTAAATATAATAATAATTAATTATAATATTATAAATACTAATTTTATAAATTAAGTTAAACTTTAAAATACCATTATTATCTATATTATTATTTATTATATAATGTATTTTTAAAATATGTAATAAATTTTATACAAAATAATATTAAGTATTTAGTTATTTTATTCAGTTATTTAATTATTATTTATGTTTTTATCTTCATTATTATTATTACATTATTAATAACCTTTTTATTATTGATTATTATATTAGTTCATTATATTTACATATATATTATTACTTATATTTTATTATTAGGATTTCGGGAAAACAATAGTGAATATAGAAATTATTATATTATATATATGATTATATTATATAATCACAATGTTATTTAGAATTTACTTTATTTAGTATATATTATATATATATTATTATTATTATTTATTATTGTATATATATGTAAGAATAACAATAAAGAATTAGAAATATATTTTACCTATTTTATATTAATAAATAAACTAATATTTTTATCAAAACTAATAATTTATACAACACGATAATTTATATTTACCTATAATGCATATAAATTTTAATATAATTTGTAGTAAAACATGTGTGACAATGAAGAGCTATGTAGGGCGTTGAAATCTACTCTACTATGTTCTCCATTTTATAATGTAATATATAAATTAATATAATTATTTATTTGTAATGTTATTAATTAACATATAAGATGTATATTAATTTATAATTATATTAATTATAATATATAATTGTATAATATTAATATAAATATATAATGGCCTAAATATAAATAACTATTTAATTTAATATTTATGTATGAATCTATTATATTTATAATTAATATTATATCTATAATTATATATATTATAATTTAATAATTATTAATTCATATTGTATTAAATAATTATTTATATATATTCGTTTATATATTTCCTATAAATGAATCAAAGCTCTCATGGATAATTATAATCTTATTTAATATATTATTTACTCTTGATTCTTGGTTATTCCATTTTTATATACATTTAGATATTAGGAAAAAATATTTATATACCAAAAGCATTATGCAGCTTCTAAATCTCTTTATTTTTTTATTTGTATTATTGGGGATATTGTAGTGGAATTGATGTATTAGTTAATTATTTGTGTATAATTAGTTGGCTATTTAATTATAGGTGGAATACATATATAAATTAAAGGTATATATCACTTCTTTTTCATTATATTTATTGATTAATTTATTCTCTATTATGTATTTTTCTAGCATGGTCTAATAATTCTCCTTTCTTCAGGACTTAAAATCATTGTTAAAGATTTGTATATTGTTGCGATAATGATTGTTAATTGTTATTAGTTACTCATGACAAATACCAATGATTGTTGTATATGATTGATTCTATGTAGTTTTTTAAAGCTTTTTGATCAAACATTTGATTGTAATTGTTGTTATGGATTGTTGTTGTTGTTGTTAGGCTGTGTTGTTGTTGTTGTTGTTGTTGTGTGTTATGTGGAATTGTCAGAAAAATGTAAAATTAATGTTTCAGAATTAATACTCTCCAAATGCAGGATACATAATATGATAAAAAAAATGTTATTATCGTATTAATCTCCTTATAATTAGCTGAGTCTATTTAAATAAATCTCAAATGTACTTTTATTGTAGAAGATCAAAGGTAAAGCTACTATCAGATATAAACAATATATAGTGAGGGAAGGATGTTAATTGTAGAGTATGTTAATCTTATGAGAAAAAAACGAGTATATTATTGGAGTGTAATTGTGTAACCTCGATATATGGAATTAAATCTAATAATAAATAATATAAATTTATAATAATATAATTAATAATAATAATAATATAAAAATAATATAATATATATAATATTATAAATTAAATATAAATTAATAATAATAATAATATAATTATAATTTTATATAATATATAATTTAATAATATAATATTATAAATACATATATACATTTTACTTAATATTTTATATATAATAATATAATAATTATATATATAGATTAGTTAATAATATATAATTAAATATATTAATATATTAAAATAATAAATATTAATATAAAATTATATAAAATTAATAATATAATTAATATATATATAAAATTTATATATAAATTATATAATATATATTCCGTGTAGTTTTCCTATAAAAGGTATGATGATATACAGTACAAGTAATAATTTATAACTGAACCAATTAAGCGTTACTGTAAAGTACCAGTGGTATATACAGAGTGTCGAAAGTTAGTATATATATAGTTAATGGTCATATGTATAAGAATAACACAAACTAACACCTTTAAGTTATCTAGATTAATTACAAAGATCAATAAAAAAGAGCATAAAGAGCCTACCCATATGATATAAAAAGCCCAAATTTATATAATCGATTGTTAAGTAGTCGAGGCACTGAACAAGACAAATAATATGCATTCCTAAAACATATTCAAATGGCTACATGTTATATAATATATATAAGTTTATAATTTGCATGGTCAACACAGGTGTATTACTGTGAGTTCTATATTTTATATCAGTCGTACTCTTTTATAGTACTCTGAATGTGGAGTGCGATACATTCATTAATTTATATATTAATATGATTATAACATATTAAGGATTTTTAGAAACTGATTTACATTAGAGTAAATTTATAGTTTCAATGACTTACTCATAGCGATATATAAAATAATATATACTTATAATATTATATATATATATATTATACGTAATATAACATGCTGAACATAATTTCTCAAAATATAGTATCTGAATTGACCTATATATTAATAATATAGGATATATAACGTCCAGTATTACAATTATTATACGTACCTTCATTATCATATCATAAATCCCTTATATATAAATATAATGGCAATCGTATATACACTATATATATTATATATATATATATATATATATATATTAATAATATATATATATATAAATATATTTTAATATATATATTATATATATTATATATATATATATATACGTTAGGTTAAACTATTTATAGTATATTATTTTTATAATAATTTAGATTTATATTAAGTAATACCAATGGCTGATTTATGATATAGTAAGTAAATGCGGACTCACAGTTATTGATATAATTTTGCAAAAATATTTATTCACGATAAATACATAAAGCTATATTGTAACTTCTTTTGATAAAAATAAATATTGTCATTTCATTAAAATAATTGTTTATCATATTAAATTACTAATAAGTAATAATAATATAATAATAATAAAATAATAATAATAATAATAAATAATATATATAATAAGAGGGTTAAATAATTAAATAATAACATAATAATAATAAATTAATATTATATAATTATCACAATACTATCAAATATTATTACAGTATAAATTAGTAAGAAAAATATAATAATAGGATATGATACTTTTGCAATTAAGAGTACTTATAATTTACCTATCACTCCATAATAATAATAATAATTCATAAACAATAATTATAATAATAATTAATAATAATAATAATATTTATTTTCTTATAAAGAAATCAAATATAATTAATAATATATTAATTAATATATAAATAAATACACTAATGAAAGAATATAAGAAACCATTTATATTTACGAATAATTCATTTACATTGGTTGACGACAACGTCCTATAAAATAATAAATAATAATATATAATAATATATAAAATAATAATAATAAATATATCCAATAAATAATTAATAAATAACTAGCTGAATTAATAATAATTATAATTAAATAATTAATATTATATTTATCTTATAGAGGAAGATAACATATAAATTGGATTTATTATTGCACAAATTGAATCTTAACCTATTATACAATTATTACATATGCTAATATAAACATGATGATGAAAAAATAAGATCATTTATATCTTTCTCTATTTTAAATTTTTATCCAAAGCATAGGAATGAAAACTTTCAAGAAAGTAGATAAAGATAATATTAAAGATTTATTATATAAGTAGAGAAAAGTATTACATATATATATAAAATTTGAGAGATTAGTACAGAGATAATTATGAGTACATAAATTGAATAAAAGCAAAAGTCCAATATTTTAAAGGTATTTATATTATATTTAATGGTGCAACACGATTTCCCCTTATTAATTATCTTTTCACTTTCGTCAATACACATAAACAGTGCATATTGATTGAATATGAAATAAGGTTATATATATATATTATCTATGTCTCTCTCTCTCAAGAGAAAAATCAGGATATAGGATTAGAGGTATTATTAAAATGATATCTATATATGTAGATATCACGCTCTGTGATTAAGCATGGCGTCAAGATCATTCGTTGCTAAGCCTATGCTCGTTGTTGTAGCATGCTGCTCTGGAAAAACAAATTATAGTTATAATATATGACTTGTGACCCACCACCCCTTGAAGAGATGCGTAGTGTAAGTTTACTAAAGATGGTCGTGATTTAGCCCTAGAATTCAGGGAGAGTGATTACATGTCAGAAAAGAATACGGATACAATATTTAATTGCCAATTATTACCTTTAGTTACTGTATTTATTATTTAATGTATTTTTCATCAAATTAAAGATATCATTGAAATGCTAGTTTGTTTACTAATGAGTATATATGTAGTACATTATATAATAATATATTATAGTATATTATAGTATAGTATAATAATAAGATTACCTAAAGCCATTTATATATATATATATATAGTAACGAATATTATTCTATAGACCTAATATCCAGTATTAATGTAATTCTTAGGGATATAAATACGGTGAGTGAGAAAAATTGAGATATTATTGCAAATATAATTATTAGTTAATGATATAACATCTTTCCATTGGGTTTTCCTTTATATAAAAAATTTTATACATAATGTTATCATAGTTATATAAATCGTATAACAGCAGGTACTAATTTTTTCCTTCCTTAAAACAAAATGGATTTTTTAAGAATCTGTTAAACTCAACTAATTACCAAATAGCATTAATATTTACCTAACGTGAAAGACATATATAAACAGCCAAGGAAACCACATAGTTAACTAAGTTTTACAACAAAAATAATTGAACATAGGAATCACTCATAGGCCAGAGTCCAGGCGGTCCCAACTCGCTTTCTCGCCAGTGAGAAGAATCGGGAGTACCGTGACTGGAGACTCCATTAAATTAAATCGGAGATTTGATGATATCTTTATGTGAAGGGCTTTTTTTTGCCTGGTACCAATTTAAATGTTATCTGACATTTTATTTATGCGAGACAATTATAAATATAAGAGTGTCAAAAGTGATATAATTATATTAATTAAAACAATAATAAACAAATTTCCGATGTTACGGTTAGTATATTCAATAATGATAAATTTCAATGGAACTGACTATGGTGACTAACAATGTTGTTTCACATAGGGATGAACATCAACATAAAAAATGTAAAAGATTTTATGAAAGAATTATACGGAAATTGTGCAATTAAAAAAAGAGACAGTTGCGGGTTACTTTATTTTCTTAAAATAAGATATCGTACGGACTGGGCCACACGTGTCAGCATAAACTTCGTTGAAACCTATTTTTAAGTATATTGTCAAACAACTGAAAACATACAGCAAAAAATACGTTATAACATTTGGAACAGAATTAAAAGTACAGGGCCGTCTCTCACATCTAGATGAAAATTATTTCTATATACCAATAATGTGCCAAAATGTCACATAATGTACTCGGTAATGATATGTGATTGACGAGTGCTGATCGGCAATTTAACGTCGACTTAGTATTATACGTTTGCTCATCTGGCTCAATCTCATCTAATTGCGATATATAGGACAAAATGGAGTCCATTGAACTGAGAAACCCGAAAATAATTGGTCTCTCTAACGAGATTTAGTGCAGTAAGTTAAGTAGATAAGTAAGTATAATTTAAATATATAATTTACACAGACATATGAATTATTATTTATTAAAAATATAAAACGTATCTGATACATTTAACTAGTTACAACTAATTCTCGTATAGTGACATAAGAGGAAAAAATATTTTTAATTTAATTTATCTGGGCGAAATCTCTATATATTATGAGATTTTGGATAGAACATGACACAGAAATGACACCATTCATTTTCATCATCTATCGATGCTTTGAGAGTTATTGCAGTATTTAAATTTTTTTTATAATTTTTAAGGTTGTCAGATTGAATTACAATTTTACACAGATTTTCTCGCTAAATTAGTCTTTTTTTAACAATAACACAAAAATTTTTACGGAAAAAAAAAAAATTGTTCAGAGTTAGGTTCATTAATTACCAAAAATATAAAGAGCTGCACAATTGAGATGTTACACTAATAGGTTAAAAACCCTCCTATACGGGACTTTTCATTAGGGCCAAGCCAGGTAATAAATTTTATTATTGCTTTGAAAATTGTTTAGCTTACTACATTATATTTAACATGAAATTAATTTAACAAATATAAAAAATATTATACTTTAATAAAAAACATTTATTATATAATTTATATGTAATTTATTATTAATATTATATCATAACATATATATATCCCTAAAATATATATACTTCTCAATTGATGTGCTTTACATTTAAACTTAAAAGCTCTCTATATATATTTAAATATATAATAACATATGAGAAGTACTTTATGCATTATTTATTTATAAAAGCGTGATTGATACTATTTACTCTACGTTGATAAATCGATTTAGCTGATTTATTACTTCTTATATTTATCAAAGAGACCCACACGCTCATACAACGAAACAACCTATCCCTCCAAGGCAACGGTTATTGGTTTACATTTTGTCCCAACGCGCTACGTCTCCCGATGGTTATTCACCAATGAATCGCTACTTTAATCCACATTGCGTAACAAGACTGAGACTCTCTCCCAGAATACCTGAATGTCTTAGTAATTCGTATTTACACTCACTAATATGTCCACTTTCATACGTGAATATACAAATCCGCTTCCTAATATAATTCTCATCTTGTACGTAAAATAAGTACCATAATAATGTCCATAGAATAAAGTGCATAAATATAAACTGACAACCTTTAATAATTAGATTATTATGAACATAAATATATTATATATTTCGAGTTTTAACCATAATATAATTATATAATTGAATAAGTATTTTATTAATCAGTTATAACTTGAGTCATTTTATAATTTGTGATATTTCTTTACATATATTTCTTAAAAAACCCAATGAAAACATCAATATTATCGAGGAATATGCACTTCAATTACAGGGCATCTTAATATTCTATAATAAATATGCTAAATCTATATTCCTTCAATTCAAAGTCGAATTGAACTAAAAAGTACATGAGTTAATGAATCATCAACAGTGTCTTCTTTCTATATATGAAGAGTGCTCGGCCATTACATCTATTCACAGAACATAATGAACATAATGAGAAAAGCGCGTGGCTACAGAGATTAATAACTATTTTCTGTTTCGGGTATGAAGGTTATAGGACAAATCTATTTTACCGTTTCATATATTGAGAGAATAGCAAAACGAGAATAATAGAGGCAAGAAAAACGCTTGCTCTTATAAATATGTAGAGTAAAATATTACTAAAGAACGATAGAGCAAATCTGTAATTCTCATTTCAAAGAATTATTATATTAAGTTTTTGTGAAAAAATAAATAAATAATAAAAAAAATTACTCTGAAAGACTGTTTTTCATATATTTAAAAAGATTGGAATTTTTACAAGTTTTGCATTTTTTTTTAGACATTCAAACATTCTTTCGATTATGAGTCATTTTTAAATTGCATATCTGCTGATAAACAAATTTTCCCCCACGCTCTTATGAATTTCTTGTAATAAAAAAAAAACATTCTAAAAAAAAAAAAAATTCATATCAATCATACTTTATTACTGAAAACTTCAAAAGTATCAAAATATGAGAGGTAAGCCTTGAAAAGTTCTGTTTACAGAATACAGTACGTTACAATTTTTTTAAACAGTTAAAACAGCAGCATTTGAAGAAGAGACATTAAGAAAAGTATCGCAAATAAATAGATCAAAAGATTTAAAAGTTGAAATTATTGCACGGCCTAATTATTTTATATATATATATATATTATACTATATATATATTATATTAATATAATATATTATTAATAGAGTATTATATTATAATATATATATATATTATATATATTTAATATAACCAATCTAAACTTTATATATAATATAACTTAGATATATAACTAGAATATAATTTATAATATATTTAAAGATAAGTTATATGTAATATATATATATATAATTATATTATAATAATATATATACTTTAATATATATTATTTTAAATTTATTAAAATTAAATATATAAATAATATATTAATATATATATATATTATAATAAATATATATAATATTATTAATATACTTAATATATATAATATATAACTATATATTAAATATATATATAATTATATATATATAATATATATATATAATATATATTATTAATATATATATTATATTAATTTATAATATTAATATATATATATATATATATATCCTTTGCTGTAATGAAAAATGATGATTTAAAGTAGTCTTACCTGAGAAGCTGAAGCTTAAGTTACGTATATTCTCGTGGTATACGTTATAGTCCATCATGATGATTTCTTTCAAGTAGTCTTACCTGAGCTTTTGTCCGAACTTCATCAGGATCCCTCCAAGTGGAAAAGGCAGGTCTTCTCTTTTCATTTAACGTCACAGCTGTATTAGGAGTATTAGCGACAATGGAACTCGTAGCTTTTTTCACTTCTGTGGGAGCTTTTTCAAACAGCATCACTCTTTCTGCAACGCTGCCTTGCGTTAAAAACGGTCTAACTGCTGTACTCGTACCAAGTACAACAGTAGGGGATTGCGATCTCTCTCTAATATGTGCCTTCTGTTGATCAGTTAACTGAGGATGCGGAAGAGCCGCAAGGGCATGCACTGGTTCTGGAGACGTTAACTTCCTCATTTTTCTAAGTTTTCTTCTGTAAAACTCTGGTAATGTCGAGCCAATCTCCCCACTCAATGTAGTTGAAGGGGTTCGCCAAGGAACTTCTCGATAAGGCTGTTCATTTCCTTCAAATTTCGATTTTGCTTGCATCACTCTTCCATCTCCATTTACAGATGCTTTATTTGAAAACGTTTTGTAATCTTCGAGTCTTTGAGATGTCTTCGGTCTTTGTTGAGCATCTTGGAAGCGAACTTTGGCATAATCAATGTTAGACAAACTTTCAACTCGATTGGATGATGGCCACTGATTTGAACCAAGTTCATGTTGAAGTTGATTCTTACTAAATGTGCTTTCGGACGGAGATTCGGGAGTAAGAACTTTGTTTTCCACGTCTACAGTGACACTGATTGAATATTTTTTGGGCTTACCAGTTGAAGAGTCCCTACTTGTTATAATTGTTGGTGTGGATGTGGTACTTGTAGTCACCTCAGAATGAGCTTTTGATAAATTTTCTAATGGTCTTAAAGTATCTTTATCTTCAACTAGTGAAGTTTTTCTAAGTGACTGAAGCAATCTTTCCTCTTCCTTAGAGGTTCCAGGCATTGCGATAACCTTGTGTCGAATTGGAACACCAGGTGATCTTCCATCACTATCCACATGAGCTTCTAATGTTGTAATATAATTGGTTGGTTGTGGCTGGGAAGATGGTGTTGAGACTGATTTTTGGGATTGCGTAGTTGGGTGAGTGACAGCACTGCTGGTAGCAGGTACTCGCCGGTCTTGATTAGTAGATTGTTTATTCTTCAAAGGCCAAGTTGAAGTGTTTGAAGGTGGTGGTTCATTCCAACCTGGCTGAGAAATAATTGGGCTTGGGGAAACCGAACGTCGATTACGCAATTCAAATTCACGTTTGTTCCAGTTTTCACACGGACTAAGTTCACTACGAGTAGTACCAGTAAGTAGTCTTGAATTCTGTTGAACAGGAGCTTGAGAATTTGAAGTAGTAGAAGGTGCAACTGCGAACGATAATGATGATGGAGTATGAAGGCTAGGAGTATTTTCACTTGACACCCTTGAAGTAATTGCCATTTGTCTCTCAAATTTATTAAGAGCATCTTGAATTGACGATGGAGGTGCACTTTTGGGACGGTCACTAACTTTCGTATTTGCCAATTTTGCTCTGTCCTCCATAACAAAATTAGTAACTAGTTCCCGGAGAGAAGCTTCTAAATCAGCATTGGGTTTTGCATCTTTCTGTTTTTGTGATTGTGACTTTTGCGGTTCTACATAAGAAGAAGATCGTTCGGGTGGTGGTGGAGGTTGTGGACTAACATTTCGAGAAGAAAAAGGACGGGCAGAATTTGGAGAGCTCTGAACCACACGTGGAGACTGAGGCGAACTTTGATTAATTTCTCCACTTCCAGGAGGTATATAAGGTCTGGGACTCGCATTAAGACTTCGAGCGGGAGATGCAGCATGCTGGAATTGCTGGTGAGACTGATGTGGTTGGTTATACTGTTGATGTTGAGAATGCTGCGGCAGTTGTTGCTGTTGCGAAAACTGTTTACTGAACGGATTTTGTTCTTCGTTTTGTTTTGAGTAAGCATTTCCGGACTGCCTGTCTGTGGATATTGGGATATCGATAATCCTTCTTGGCACAGCTGGAGAAGCTCCTAGTGGGGCAGGACTAATGCTACGTACAGGTATCCTAGGAGATAGCGACACGGGAGGACTTGGTGGACCACTATGAAACGACGCAGAAGGGCTGAGTGAAGATCTGTCAGATGATACACTGTGATAATGTATTAATTCTGAAGGATTTAGGTCAGTGGTTTTCCAAGCCTGATAAATAAGCTCTGCCTGATTAGCAATCTGAGCAGCAATTGTGGATACATCATCAGTTTGCATCAGCTCCAAAGAAAATAAATTACTGGCAGGGCTTCTATGTCCCGATTTTCGATTCGTTGTTACAGGAGAAGCGTCGGGCCCACCAGGCAGGCGCCCAGCACGCTTTGGGGCAGCCAGCTCGGCCACGGTGTTAGAAGGTGAGGGAGATTTGGAAGTAGGAATTTTGGAGGAACTTACTGAAGGAGAGGATAAGGACAAGGAAGGGGAATCACTAGTTCTCTTTTTCTTGAGAATTTCTTCAATAGCTTTTAAATCTAAGTCAAGTACACCGAGTAAAGAATTATGGTCCAGTAAATGAGTGGACACAGGTAAGCACAGACCATAATGTATTCGACAACCAGTTGAGGTTATGCAGGGAGAGGCCCCCAACACGTGCCAGTGTCTTATTGGATTAACGTAGCACGTACTATATTCTGGACGATGGTGAATTACTTGTGTTGTTAATGGAAGGAGATCACCTTCAATCATAGTAGAAGGATATATCCGCCATAGTTTTTCAGTTCTACTTACAAAGCGAAATTGAAAAACGATAATAACTTCACTTTACTTATAGGAATATTTTTTTTCCTTTTCAAAAAAATGACCAAAAACACTTTTCTAAAATAAAACACAAAGAATCACACACTATTAAGCTAAGTTAAAAAACCGAGTATGTTTGCCAAATTACTCAAATAATGAATAAGATGATTATTAATAGCACTTCACAGGATATGAATAATTAATCATTGCACGGAACATAGTTAAGCACGTAAATATATGTAATAAATAATAAAATAAAATAAATTATCATAATAAATATAGATATATAATATATATATAAAATATAAAAGTATATAAGATTTATAAAGATATATCAAATAAGTCGAAGAAAATCACCAGTGATTATGTAAGTATATATATAATATTATAAAAGTACTCTAATAATATAATATATATATAAATAGAATATATATATAAAAATATGAATATAAAAGAAAACTTATAATATAGAATACTAAGATATATATCTTTCGAGACTTTCTTAGAAAAGTAGTATAAAATAGATAATAATAATAGAATATATAAATAAATCTATTATGTATAATTAAAATATAATATAATAAGTATATATATTATACTAATAATATATAAAATATATAGTAGTAATGTATATAATAATGGTAGTATAAGAAAAATCTGTATATATATAAATAATTAATATATAATATAATATAAAAAGTATATATAATAGTATAAATTATATATAAGATATATATACTATAAATATATAACTAATTTTAATTATAATGTAAATTGAATAAAATAAACAAATTTTAAATTAATTTATTATATATAAATATATAATAATATATCTAATATCTTATATATATAATTATTGAAATTTATAAATAATGATAATATATATACTATAGTATTATTCATATATATATATACAAAAAAGTAGATAGGAAAGGGGTCAATTTATTGCAACACGCGTTATGTGATGCATATATAATACCAAAATTTTTACTGACCTAGACCTTTTTAGTCGACCGACAGACAGCTATATTGATGCCTTGAACCTTTATTTTGAAGGCAACCGAAATTTTTACACTTAACTTTTTGCAATTAGGCCGACGCTTGACCTTTTGAGAGAAACCCCGAGATATTTTTGAGAACCCGGAGATTTTTTGAGAACCCCGGATTTTTTGATTGAAAACCCGGATTTTTTGAGAACCGCCCGGAAATTTTTCATGAGAACCCCAAATATTCTTGTGAGAACAAGCCAAATTAAAATTTTAGAACAAGAACACGCAGAATTTATTGAGAGAGAACCCAAATTTTTTGAGAACCCGCATATTATTTGAATTTGAGAAACCACGGATGTTTGTAATGAGAACCCAGGATTTCTGAAGAGACCGGGATTGTTTTGGTAGAACCACGCGATTTATTTGAGACCAAATTTTTGAGAACGCACAGAATTTTTTGAGAACCCAAGATTTTTAGACAGAACCCAAAATTTTTTGAAGACCCAAATTTTAGAGAACCGCTAATTTTTGAGAACCCCTAGATTTTTTGGAAACCCTAATTTTTTCGGCAACCCTAATTTTTAGCAACCCATTTCGAAGAAAGAGTTGCACACTAATACGAGTATAGCGTCCGCAACCGTTAAGTACATGGTCACCACACTTAATTTTTTCGAACAACAAACCTATTGGTCATCCATGTGGGTCAAATTTTGGCCCACCAACGTAAAATTTATTGGCCACCACTTATAGGGGCGAGGGCCCTATTATTTTGAAATTTCGGTAACAGTCTACAACGCGGCGACGCGGGCGCACGCACTAACAGAACATAGCACACACCAACACACAGACACACACCTAGCCTACACCCTAAGCCTCCAGTAGTAGCCTAACACCCAGCTCACACAAATAGAACCCCTACACCCAGCACATACACATAGCCGACACATAAGGCCATAACACCCAGCGCGTACACCTAGCTTATCACACTAAAATAGAACACTACAGACCGTACCGACTTAAGCTACCAACCACATCCTCAACCTAAAAGCTAACACCTGAACACCTTAGCATATTCCCACCGAAGCCATGAACTAAGGCCTAGTCACCTACACCTAGCCATCAACACCAGCTAATGCACCCAGGCACTACACCAATACACCTACACCTAGCCTCCACCAGCCTTCAACCTACAAACCTACAAACCTACAATCTACACCTATACTCCACCCAACCTTCACCTAGCGTACACCTTAACCTAGCCTACACACGTGCCCCAACAACCTTGATGGCTCAACTTTTATGAACAAAAACAGAAACTCAACAATTATGATGACTGTATCTTTCGTTGGCATATCTATTAGTTGGATGATTTTCAACTTGATGACTTCAGATTTATTGATGTTCAACTTTGATGGTTTCCAAATCACCGTAAGAAGTATCTAAAGATGATGTTCTATTAGTGTCTATGAGTTATTATGAAATGAAGTATTAGAAATGAAAGATTGCCAGGTGAGAATGCAAAAGTGTGAGTGCCAATGAGTGCCAATGAAGTGCCAAGTGAGTGCCAATGAGTGCCAAGTGAGCATGCCAACATTTAAAATAGCCAAGTGAAAGTTGCCACCCATAAAAGTGGCCCAACTGAAAGTGTCACACACTTTTTTTCAAGGACCTTTAATCTAGCCTCCCACATGAGCCCCGGAATAGCAACTAATAGAGGTGTCTACCCGCGGGTAGGGTTAATAAGGTGATGCAGGAATACGATGGTGAACATATTTACAAAGTTGCAGAAGGTGTTCCTACTAGTAAGATGTTAAGTCTTTTTCTAACACTTATAGCCGTATAGTATTGACTTGCACATTACACATATAACACTTATTACACACATTCACTATGACCACTATACACACTATGACAAACTTAAAATAAGCACTTAATTCACTCTCCATTACTAATCCAAAGCCCTACACACTTACACTCACACCAACACACAGATACACTTAACACTTACACACTCCTTTCCATCGATATTTTGATGCCATCAAAACTATTGAATACACTTCAACTTTCGAATGCGCTCAGCATTAATGGCCACGAAGCATTTGAATGGCCTCAACTTTGAAAGGTTCATAACTTTAAGAAGAGACATCAAATCTATTGAGGGCTTTTCAATCTATTGATTACCCGACCTAAGTTTAACATAGCATCATCTTTGATTGAAATGCATCTACTGTATGCTTTCATTACCTCTACACGGTACAACAAAAGAAACAGAGTTAAATATTAATGATCTTCACCGCTTAGTTACAACAAAGTAACCACAACAGGGCTGCAGCATGCGCCTTAACCGCACCAAAGATCAAACGAACAACCGCACCCCCCCCCGCCGGTTCTCGCACCCCGCGCCCCGCCCCCGGGCCCGACCGGCGGTGCGCCCGCAGGCGAAATATTTCCGCGTTCCCGCCCGCCGCGTGGCACCACGCAAAGGCGCAAGTATATCCCGCAAAGCCGAATGAAAAATAAGATTATATTAACGTAAGGGAACTGAGTGCCCCCCAAAAGCCAATTAAAACATTTCAAAGAATTTCTTTTTCAAATAATAATTGCTGAGTCATTTTTCATTTTTATGTTCATTTAACTTAAACATTTTTATTAAAAACATTTTGCGAACCTTAAAACTGTCAACTCATTACAGACCTAAATTATATATAAAACAACAGATATTTATTAACATTTATTTAATTATACTTAAAATATTTTTATAATTTCCCAAATATTATAAATTTATATAAAAAAAATTATATCTAAAATTTGTTTAAAATTTTAAGACAAAAAACTACAAAGTAAATCATAAAATCAATAGTTTCAGAGAAAAAGTAGTGGAAGTAATAAATAGAGCAAAGCAATTTAAAACAGAACAATAACAATATACATAACAGTAAAAAGAGTAAATCAGTAAATTCAAGAAATAGAGGTGTTAACTAACAACAAAGGGATTAGTATTGCTTTGTGTTAAAGTGATTATCAGCTTTAAACATCAGGGATTCCTAACCCTTGATCTCAAATTATATATGTTCACAGCTCGTACCTAAACATATTTTATTACATTACAAAATACAACTGTTAAACAGTAAAATCCCAGTAAATCAATAAAGAGATGTTACCATAGAACAGCCTAAGATGCAATAGAATAATAACTTCAAATTCTCGCTACATTGACTTTGATCTGCAAATTATATATGTCTCTACAGCTCTACCCTAAACAAAATGCAATATGCAATAATAACTTCAAATTCACGCTACATTACATACCTTAAAGCCAGGTAAATCAGAAATCAATAGAGGTGATTATACCTGAAACAAACCTAAAAGAGAAAATAGTACTGCTATTTGGCTATTATACTGGCGCATAATGACTGCTTTCAGCTTCAGGGATTCCTGTTAAACCATCTTATCTGCAAATATATCATGTTACAGCTCTACCCTAAATCAGAAATGCACTATAATACTGCTTTAAATAATATTATAATATTTTATTAATTTAAATCAGTGTGCTAAAGCAGTTCTTTCTTTTATCATAGATTAACAATCTTGAATTTGTCGACATCTGTGGTCAGAAACTGCCTGGAACTTAATGATATATTTACAATGAAAAGTTAAAATTTATCAAATTTTGCACTGAAAAGACCGAATTTGCAACCGGAAATCTGATAGAGACTAATGCACACTGTTAGAAATTTTATGCAGTTAGATGAACAATACATTATCATTTTAAAAGTTTGATCATTTAATAAGTATTTCTTTCCTAGTCCGATGTTCTTAACATAAAGCAATCACCGAAATATTCATATAAATCTAAACACCCCAAAACGCTCATTTAAAAAAGGTTAGCGCTTCCAGGCCAACCTCTCTCTGTAA
>JABUQX010041527.1:12500-15000 GCA_015478945.1 Trachelipus rathkii | reverse complement strand
ATATATATATATATATATATGTATATATATGAAATATAATAACATATAATAATATATATAATAATAATCTTTATATACTTATATATATATATATGGCAATATATATATATATATATATTAATAACAATATATGTATATATATTTAAATATATATATAATAATAATAGCAATAATAATAATAATAATAATAATAATATAATGTATATATATGTATAATAACCAATAATATATATATATGAAGTGCTATGCTGTAGCCAGTGTGTGCAACCAGCATCTATGGCCATAGCTTTGCTCCAACAGCTGCTGTAGCTGCCAGCAGCAACCTTATGTGTAGCTTAGCTGCTGTCAATGTATTAGCCAATAATAATAATAATACATATGGTTTGTAAGAAAATGTAATAACAATAATAATAATAATAATAATAATATGTAATATGTAATATAATAATAATATATAATATAATAATAATAACCAATATATATATATAATAATATAATATATATATTTATCCAATAATATAATAATAATAATATAATAATAATATGTAACTTAATAATAATATAATGTAATATTATATAATATAATAATATATGTATGTATACATATATATATATTATGAATAATAATAATAGCATAACATATATATGTATACTTATATATATATATATAGCATAATATATATATACATATATATATATAATATGTAACCAACATAAATATGTATATATAATATATAAAATATATATAATAATATAGTATAATATATAATATGTATAATATATATATATAATATATATATATATGTAATATAATATATAATATCTAATATATAAATATATATATATATGTATAATATATGTATATATATATATAATAACCATATATATGTTTGTAACTATGTACTAATATGTTTATAATATATTATGCTAACAATAATATATGTATGGCATAACCAACTGCTCTCAATATGTAACCTTGTCATTATAATAAGCATAAGATATCAACAGAAAGATCTTAAGACGTATGCATAAGTTTAATACTAAAAACAACAATAATATAAATATAATAATATGTAATAATATAATAGCAATATATAATATATATATATATTTATATATACTCCATTTGTGCTGTATAATAATAATAATAATATATATATATGTATAATATAATATAATAATACATAATAACCAATATATATATATATTATATAATATATTATAATCTAATAATATAATAATAATATATTAATAATAATAATAATATATATAATAATATAATAATAATATAAATAACTCTTATATATATATAATAATATGTATATATGTAATAATAATAATATTATATTGTATGAATATGTATGTAGCAGCAGCCAATAATAATATGTATATCTTCATCTGCTGCTAACAACAGCCAACAGTATTAATAATAGCCTTAACCAATTTTAATTCTATAACTATTGCCAACAATAACCTGAATAAGTCTTATTTCAACATATACTCATTGATAATAATAATATCATGCAGATGTAATAATATAATATATATAATATATATATATATATATAGCCAACTATATATACTTATAACACTGTATATGATATGTTATATAATAACCAGCAGCAGCGCCAACTTCTTCTTCTTCATATTCTTCTTCATATTGTATATATGTAACCAATAATAATAATAACAATAACCAATAATAACTTAATAATAATAATATATATATATATATATATATATATATACTATAATAAATATAATTTACATATATATATAATAATAATATAATAAATAAATATATATAATAATAATATATAACATATAATATAACAATAATATATAATAATATATATGGCATATATGTATATATAACTTAATAACAATAATAATAATACGAATAATAATAACATAACAACAATAATATGTATATATGTATGTATATGTACATGTAACATAATATACATATACATATTAATAATATCCAATAATATATGGCATAATATATGTATAATAATATGTATATATGAGCCTATATCTTTCATAATAATAACAGCCAATAATAATATATAATAACATGTATATATACAGCCTGTAATAATATATTAATAACTCAATAATATAGCTAATATATATAATAATAATAATAGTATAATAATATGTATATGTATCAGATAATAATAATATGTATATGTATTATGTATATATGTAATATATATATAATAATAATAATAATAATAATAATAATAATATGTATATCTTTCATATCGCTCAACAACTCCCGCACCTTAGCAACCCAGCCCTTAGTATATATGTATATATCTTTGTATATGTAATAATATCTTTGCTCTTCTACTGCTCAATAACATATATATATATATAATATAACAACTGCTGTATATATATATATATATATATATATATAGAAACATCAAAATTTAAAGTCCATTTTATTGACTATCGAGGACATATTTTATACTGATATCATTACAGATAATTT
>JABUQX010041526.1:20000-30000 GCA_015478945.1 Trachelipus rathkii | reverse complement strand
TACCTGCTGACCTTTTTGGGCTTGACCTTTTGGACATTTTTGAGCCCAAATTTTAGTGTGACCTTTTGGACCTTGTTGCTTTGAACTACCTTTTTGGGTTTGCTTTTGACCAACCCTTCCGTCTTCAACAGGTCAATTTTATTGGTATTTTCTAACATTTAATTTTGAGAACCCGTAATTTTTGAGAACCTAATTTTTTGGCCGCCTAATTTTTGGCAACCTAATTTTTGTAGCCCCTAATTTTTTGAGCAACTAATTTTAACCCTTGAGAGGTTTATATGATTGCGTCAGCAACAATTTATTTTATCCACCTAATTTTCGACCAAACCTTTGGTCATCCATGGGTCAATTTCCACCCTAATTTTTGGCCACCCTTTAGGGGCTTAGCCCTATTTTTTGATATTTCGGTAACATCTACACACGCGGGCGCGCGCACACACACACACACACACACACCTAGCCTACACCTAGCCTCCATATAGCCTACACCCAGCCTCCACATAGCCTACACCCAGCCTACATGGCCTACATAGCCTACACCCAGCCACACCCAGCCTACATGGCCTACACCCAGCCTACACTGGCCTTCACTAGCTACACCTACACCTGGCCTCCACTGGCCTTCACTAGCCTACACCTACACTTAGCCTCCACCCATCCTTCACCTAGCCTACAACACCTAGATTCCACCCAGCCTGTACCTAGCCTACACCTACACCTAGCCTCACAGCCTTCTACCCAGCTACTACACCTACACCTAGCCTCCACCAACCTTCACCTACACACCTAGACTCCACACCAACCTTCACCTATACCTAGCCTACACGTGCCCCTACAACTTTGATGGCTCAACTTTTATGGCTCAACTTTGATGACGTCATCTTTGTTGGCATCTATATTGATGATTCAACTTTGATGACTCAGATTTATTGATGGTTCAACTTTGATGGTTCCCAATCACCGTAAGAAGTATCTAGTGATGTTCTATTAGTGTTCTATGATTATTCTATGAGTGCCTGGTGAGTGCCAGGTGAGTGCAAGTGAGTGCCAATGAGTGCCAATAGGTGCCAGTGGTACCAATGGTGCCAAGTAGGTGCCAAGTGAGTGCCACATAGTTCCAACTGAGTGCCACTTTTTCAAGCCTTTCTAGCCTCCCCTGAACCCCGAATAGCCCTAATGTGGGTATCCTAGGTTATAAGGTATGAGGAATCGAATGGTGTATATTACAAGTTGCTAGAATGCTTCCTACTATGAGTTAGTATTTTTATAACACTTATAAGCGCTTACATAACAGACACTTACACTAGCCATATACACTTACACTCACACACTTTTATATTTACACTTACACTCGCCATAGACACTTACACTAGCCAATATACACACTCACACCCACACACAGATACACTTACACTCCCACACTCGATATTTTGATGCCTCAAGTTGCAACTTTGATGCCTCAGCACATTAATGCCTCAACATTGATGCCTCATTTTGTTACCTCATCTTTTTGTTGACTCATCTTTATTGAAGTCATCTTTGATTACCACCTATATTGATTCATCTTTGATGGCTGTGCAGCCTACCTCTAGATCATAAGCTGCCCACCAGGGCTCAGCATGATCCCAAAGGCAGGCAACCCCGCACCCGCAGGTGCGACCCGCCACGTCCCCGCCTGCGCCCGCAGGCGCAATATTTACGCGTGCCCGCCCGCCGCGTGCGCCTCCCGCAGGCGCAATATTTCCGCGTTCCCGCCCGCCGCGTCCCCGCCCGCTGTATTCCTGCGGGAATGAAAAATATATATATAATATGAGTCATTATTTTTATTTCATACTTAAACATTTCAAAATTTCTTTTCAAATATACTATGAGTCATTCATTTTTATTTCATACTTAAACATTTTTATTAAAAACATTTTCGCGAACATAAAACTGTAACTCATTACAGACATCTTTTATATTTTTACTTAATACTTTTTAATTTATAAATTTTTAAAAATTGTATGTAAGAAGAAAAAGCCAAAGTGTCTGATATAAAATCATTTTATTTTACTACAACTGTACGAAATTTTATTAAAAACATAAACTTTACATACCTTAAAGCAGTAAATCAGTAAATCAATAGAGGTGTTACCTAACAACAAAGGGACTAGTATGCTTTTGTTTTACTGCTTTACTGCTTTAACTTTCTGCTTTACTGCTTTAACTCACATACATTACATACCTTAAAGCAGTAAATCAGTAAATCAATAGAGGTGTTACCTAACACCTAAGGGATTAGTATGCTTTTGTTTTACTGCTTTACTGCTTTAACTTTCTGCTTTACTGCTTTAACTTTCTGCTTTACTGCTTTAACTCACATACATTACATACCTTAAAGCAGTAAATCAGTAAATCAATAGAGGTGTTACCTAACACCTAGGGGATTAGTATGCTTTTGTTTTACTGCTTTACTGCTTTAACTTTCTGCTTTACTGCTTTAACTTTCTGCTTTACTGCTTTAACTTTCTGCTTTACTGTTTTAACTTTCTGCTTTACTGTTTTAACTTTCTGTTTTACTGCTTTAACTCATATATTTATTAACATTATGTTTTCTTTTATTTTGTTTTAATACTTTTTATTTTTATTCTTTTTATTCTTTTTATTTTATTTTTATTATTTTACTTTTATTATTATTTTATTTTGTTTTAATACTTTTTATTTTTATTCTTTTTATTCTTTATTTATTTTATTATTTTATTTTACTATTTATTTAATTTTTATTATTATACGTAGTGTTATTTACTTCATGCCTATTGTTATTATTATTTAGAACACACCACACACACACATACACACACACACACACACACACACTTACACTTATACACACATTCACTATGACTCTTATACACACATTCACTATGACACTTACATTTACCCATAGACACTTACATTTACACTTACACACAGATTTACTTACACTCACACACACACACACAGATTTACTTACACTCACACACAGATTTACTTACACTCACACACACACAACAGTTGTACTCACACAGATTTGCCACTCACACACAGATTTACTTACACACACACACAGATTTACTTACACACACAGATTTACTTACACACACAGATTTACTTACACTCACACACAGATTTACTTACACACACACACACACACACACACACACACACACACACACACACACACGCACACACACTTACACATATAACGTATAATTTATTGAAACATTTATGTTTTAATTAAACACATACATTTATATTACTCATTCATTCAAAATATAACTAAAATTAACAAGTTTCTTAAAACTTCTATAATAAATCAATCATTATCTTTGAACAAAGAACTATTATTAACTGTTAATACTTTTTTGTTTATAAATTTTATAACTATCAAGTTTTTAACTAAAATTTTATGAAATTTTATTAAAAACATATATTTTACGTACCTTAAAGCAATAAATCAGTAGGGCCAGCCCCTAGCACCCCTCTACATCAAGCTATGCCACGTTTTGTTCTATTACTGCTTTACATCATCTTTAGCCATGTAATAAGTATAAAAATAACAAAATAAGTTCTTCTCTGCTGACATAACATGTATTTTATTAAAATCTTTCTAAGTTTTTATTTAAAAATAACAATTATTCACTTACATTTGTATTATTCATAATATTATTATTATTATTATTATTATTATTATTAGCATCTATGTACATTGACAATCCAACACAAAAAACACACAACAACGTACACTCCTTACAGATACGAGACTGATCTCTTTCTGTAAAATGTGTTGAAATAACTACTTTAGGCCTAAATTTAGGATAAGCCTTTTTGTACCCCGGGGCGATTTAGGCCTAATACCAGGTCAAAATATATTTCAAACTTTTTCTGTAAAATGTGGTGTAATAACTACGTGGGCCTAAATTGGGCCTAAATTTAGGATAAACCTTTTTGTATCCGGGCTGATTTAAGCCTAATACCATGTCAAAAGGTAATTCCAGTATAGACAAGAATCAATGTTATTATTATTTTCCAGCTGAAACATGCTGGATCGGTAAGATCCTTTGATCAGGTAAGAAGGAAATGTTTGCCTTTCTTGTGAGTGGACGGTGATCTTCTCCTATATGACCTCGTATGATTGGTCGAGAATTATTTTATCGCTTTTAGGGTTTTAAGGTATGAAAAAACATGTTTTTTCATATACAAATTACACTCTGATTGGATGAAGAAAATTATATTTGAGCAGTGGATATTTTAGATCAAACTCAGCTTTAAAATACTAGTTTTGTTTTTATCCAGCTTTTGTTGTTGTTCTCTGATTTGCTGACAAAATTGTTCTATTTTACTAATTGTATATCATGTTCTGCTCTGGGTATACCTCAATGCAAGACATTGATAACAAATCGATACCAGTAGGTTTCATTCATATAAAAGAAACGATGGTTGAATTGCATAAAGTGTGCTACCCATTCACATGTTTATAACCAAGCGTATTTTCGTGAGTCCAGATGAATTACTTTGTATATGTAATGCTTACAGAATACTTTAAACCAAGCTCGGCTTTAAACTGGACCGAAACAGTTATTAGCCTGTGCGAAGAAACCAGCGATAAGCAACTTACTCTATCATTTTATAAACATCAAAACATAATCAGCTTGGAAGTTAGATTATGGGAGAGAAATAATGAAACAACCGTATTTGAACCTACATCATTTGGATTCTACATTTCAGGCCTAATGCAGCTGAAATATATGCTAGAGGTACGTAGGCGAATGTTAATGCAGATGAAGAAGACATATGTGTTATCTAATTACGTAACCGTAATTCATTACATGTTATACCAAGAATACTACGCATTTAAGAAAACCCTGATCGATGATCCTACGCGCACCATCGATCGCTTCCTAAGTTCTATAGACGTACAGAAATTCATTTATCTACTTAGAAAACAATGGCAGGAAAGTATTTATGCATGTGAACCAGAATGTAAATATACTATGATATCTGAGCGGGAACTTTTTACGTATGTGTTAACTGAAGGTATTACTGAGACACGAAACTATATCATCGATAATGATATAAATGATTGGCATATTTGCAAAGATTTAAAGAATTTTAATATAAAGTAGGCGAAAACATCATGTGTAAAATGTATGTAGAAGTATTATATTTAATGTTATCCTTATATATAAACCATTGTAAATATATTTAACACGCTTGTATATATTTAATGTTATCCTTATATATATATATATATATATATATATATATATATATATATATATATATATATATATATATATATATATATATATATATATATATATATATATATATATATATATATATATCTATACTATGCCCTATATATATATATCTATATATCTCTCTTTCTATATATATATAACACACTTGTATATATATATATATATATATATATATATATATATATATATATAAATCATTGTAAGTTAATGATTATTAAATTTCTAATTATATAGTAAAGTTTTATTATCCTTATTTTTACTTTCTTAAATAAATATTTACATGTATGTTAAGAGTTTAAATAAACGAAACTTGGGCTCAGGATATGAAAAAACTTTTCTGCTAAAACAAAGGCGATAAAATAATTCTGGTAATCACATGCAAGTTGTATCAGAATAAGATTACTCCGTCCACTCACAAGAAAGGTAAACATTTCCTTCTTACCTGATCTGATCCAGCATGTTTCAGTTTGAAATATATTTATAAAATAATGTGTGGGTTTCTCGATTCGTGTCTCTAGTTGCTGAGCTTGTGGTATGGACCCGTCACTGTGATACAAAAGGCATCTCATAATTCAGACTAACCATGATTATTCTACCACATTTTCAAGAAAGATCAGTTTGAAATATGTTTTGACCTATTAACAGGCCTAAATCCTTGAGGTACAAAGGATTATCGGTGGGAACAAGTGATTGTTTCAACCCATTTGCAGAGAGGAGGTGGTTTCGTATCTGTAAGGAGTGCGGGTTGTTGTGTTTTCTCGTGTTGGATTGTCAATGTACATAGATAATAATAAAGAAAATCCGAATTATTTAAAAAACTTTGAAATATTTTTAGTTGACATCGAGCGAATAATATAAATGTAAGTGAATAATTGTTATTTTTAAATAAAAACTTAGAAAGATTTTAATAAAATACATGTTATGTTAGCAGAGAAGAACTTATTTTATTTTTATACTTATTACATGGCTAAAGATGATGTAAAGCAGTAAGTCAATAGAACAAAACGTGACATAGCTTGGTGTAGAGGGGTGTTAGGGGCTGACCTTACTGATTTATTGCTTTAAGGTACGTAAAATATATGTTTTTAATAAAATTTCATAAAATTTTAGTAAAAGTTATTTTAAAACTTGATAGTTATAAAATTTATAAACAAAAAGTATTAACAGTTAATAATAAATTCTTTGTTCAAAGATAATGATTGATTTATTATAGAAGTTTTAAGAAACTTTGAAATAATTTTAGTTATATTTGAATGAGTAATATAAATGTACGTGTTTAATTAAAACATAAAATGTTTTAATAAATTATACGTTATATGTAATGTAAGTGAGTGTGCGTGTGTGTGTGGGTGTGTAAGTGAGGGGGTGTGTGTGTGTGTGTGTGTGTGTGTAAATGTTAAATCTGTGTGTGACTGTAAGTAAAATCTATTATTATTAATAAACAAATTTTGGGCGCGTGTAAGTAAATCTGTGTGTGTAAGTAAATCTGTGTGTGAGTGTAAGTAAATCTGTGTGAGTGTAAGTAAATCTGTGTGTGTATGTAAATCTGTGTGTGTGTGTGTGTGTGTGTAAGTAAATCTGTGTGTGAGTGTAAGTAAATCTGTGTGAGTGTAAATGAAATCTGTGTAAGAAGTAGAGTACATGTGCGGCGCATAGGGTGTAGATGTAAAGGTGTCTGTGAAAATGCAAGTCCGCAAGTGGATGTAATAATATAAGTGTCACCACCAGTGCGATGTGTGTACCAGTGTAAGTGTCAAGTAACGAGCGCGAAGCGTAATGTGTAATGCAATGTGTGTGCAAGCAGCATGCTATGTTACAATAATATATATAGATAAGTAAATAACACTAAATTATATGTAAAAATAATCATCAAATATATAAAAAATAATAATAATCAAGCAAAAAATCAAAAAAAAAAAAAAAAAAAAAAAAATAAAAATAAAAATAAAATAAAAAGAATAAAAAGAATAAAAATAAAAAGAAAAAAAAAAAATAAAAATAAAAAAAAAGTAAAAAAAAATTGAAAATATAATGTTAATAATATATGAGTTAAAGCAGTAAAACAGAGAAGTTCGTGATAGAAAAGCTAGAGAGATTAAAACAGTAAAGCAGAAGTTAAAGCAGTAAAACGAAAGTTAAAGCAGTAAAGCAGAAAAGTAAAAGCAATAAAGCAGTAAAACAAAAGCATACTAATCCCTTAGGTGTTAGGTAACCTGATTTACTGATTTACTGCTTTAAGGTATGTAATGTATGTGAGTTAAAGCAGTAAAGCAGAAAGTTAAAGCAGTAAAGCAGAAAGTTAAAGCAGTAAAGCAGTAAAACAAAAGCATACTAATCCCTTAGGTGTTAGGTAACACCTCTATTGATTTACTGATTTACTGCTTTAAGGTATGTAATGTATGTGAGTTAAAGCAGTAAAGCAGAAAGTTAAAGCAGTAAAACATGAGTTAAAGCAGTAAAACAGTAAAACAAAAGCATACTAGTCCCTTTGTTGTTAGGTAACACCTCTATTGATTTACTGATTTACTGCTTTAAGGTATGTAAAGTTTATGTTTTTAATAAAATTTCGTACAGTTGTAGTAAAATAAAATGATTTTATATCAGACACTTTGGCTTTTTCTTCTTACATACAATTTTTAAAAATTTATAAATTAAAAAGTATTAAGTAAAAATATAAAAGATGTCTGTAATGAGTTACAGTTTTATGTTCACATTTTAATAAAAATGTTTAAGTATCAAAATAAAATGAATGACTCCTTAATTATATTTGAAAATTCTTTGAAATGTTTAAGTATGAATAAAAATGAATGACTCATATTATATATATTTTTCATTCCCGCAGGAATATTGCGCCTGCGGGCGCACGCGGCGGGCGGGAACGCGGAAATATTGCGCCTGCGGGCGCACGCGGCGGGCGGGTACGCGTAAATATTGCGCCTGCGGGCGCACGCGGCGGGCGGTAACGCGGCGGGACGCACCTGCGGGTGCGGGGTCGTGGGCCTTCGCGCGGTGGGATCATGCTGAGCCCTGGTGAACTAACATGATCTAGAGGTGAACAAAGATGAGTCATCAAAGATGATCCACCAAAGCTGAGGTACCAAAGCTAAGTTCAAAGATGAGCCTTCAAAGTTGAGGCATCAGTGGTGAGGCATCAATGCTGAGGCATTAATGCTGAGGCATCAAAGTTGACATCAAAGTTGAGGCATCAAAATATCAGTGACGAGTGTAAATTATGTGTGTGGGTGTGATGTGATGTCATATGGGCTAGGTGTAAATTAATGTGGCGAGTGTAAGTGCTTACTCAAAGTGTACCTGTGCGTGTGAAGGTGTAAGTGTATGGGTAGTGTAAGTGTCTTGAGAAAGAGAGTGTAGTGCTTATAAATTGTTATAAAAATACTAACTCATGTAGAAGCATTCTAGCAACCTGTCTTACAGTAGTTCTCATGCCTTAACAACCTGAGGTAGATACCATATTAGGGCTATTCGGGGCTCAGGGGAGGCTAGAAAAGGCTTGAAAAAAGTGGCACTCAGTTGGCACTATGTGGCACTCACTTGGCACTCATTGGCACTCACTTGGCACTCATTGGCACTCATTGGCACTCACTTGGCACTCATTGGCACTCACTTGGCACTCACCTGGCACTCACCAGGCACTCATAGAATAATCATAGAACACTAATAGAACATCACTAGATACTTCTTACGGTGATTGGGAACCATCAAAGTTGAACCATCAATAAATCTGAGTCATCAAAGTTGAATCATCAATATAGATGCCAACAAAGATGACGTCATCAAAGTTGAGCCATCAAAGTTGTAGGGGCACGTGTAGGCTAGGTATAGGTGTACGCTAGGTGAAGGCTGGGTGGAGTCTAGGTGTAGGTGTAGGTGAAGGCTGGTGGAGGCTAGGTGTAGGTGTAGGTGTAGGCTGGGTGAAGGCTGGGTGGAGGCTAGGTGTAGGTGTAGGCTAGGTACAGGCTGGGTGGAATCTAGGTGTAGGTGTAGGCTAGGTGAAGGATGGGTGGAGGCTAGGTGTAGGTGTAGGCTAGGTGAAGGCTAGGTGTAGGCTGGGTGTAGGCTATGTGTAGGCTGGGTGTAGGTTGGGTGTAGGCTATGTGTAGGCTGGGTGTAGGTTGGGTGTAGGCTATGTGGAGGCTGGGTGTAGGCTGGGTGTAGGCTATGTGGAGGCTGGGTGTAGGCTATATGGAGGCTAGGTGTAGGCTAGGTGTGTGTGTGTGTGTGTGTGTGTGTGTGTGTGTGTGTGTGCGCGCGCCTCGTGTAGGAATGTTACCGAATTATCAAAATGAGGCTAAGCCCCTAAAGTTAAACCAAAAATTAAGTGGGCCAAATTGATATGGATGACCAGTTTGGTCAGAGAAAAGGAAATTAGGGTGGGACATATGCAACGGTTGCTGACACCAACCGTTTGGCGCAACCAACTTCTTCGAAGGGTTGCAGGAAATTAGGGCTGCCGAAAAAATTAGGGTTGCCAAAATTGGGGTTGCCAAAAAAGTAGGGCAGCCAAAAAATTGGGTTCAAAGTGGTTCTCAAAAATTAGGGTTTGCCAAACGTATGGTAGACAAATTGACCCATGGAAGACGGAAGTGTTAAGTGAAAAAGGTAGGTCAAAGGTAAATTCAAAGAGGTCTGAGCCCAAAAGGATCAAGTCAGGTAAATTTGGGCAAAAGTCAAGCTAAAGGTCAAGCTAAAAAGGTCAG
>JABUQX010041526.1:7500-15000 GCA_015478945.1 Trachelipus rathkii | reverse complement strand
TTTCAGATCAGAACAGCGTAAGTGCATTGGTCTTAGGCGACATGCTTTTCAAATGCCTATTTAGGGTAATAATTAAAAACTTGGAGATATCTCGTAAGTTATATGTATATATATATGTTTTTATGTATTGGAGAGATTCCTCATGCATATTAAGGTAGGTAACATTATAAAATAAGTGAGATATTTGCATTTTTAGAATTTCCCTGTGAGATGTTTGAATGAACCGTGAATAAAAAAAATACTCAAATTCCTGTAGAGTCAACTCAACGGATTCACATCCGAGTATTACATATTATTATTATTGTTACATATTATATGTAAATAAATTTTATATAAAATTGTATCTAAATTAAATTTAATAAGTATATGTTGTGAAAATTCATTATAAAATTTGGCACAACTACATTACTCTTTATATATATATATATATATATATATATATATATATATATATATATATATATATATATATATATATAGTATATATATATATATATATATATATATATATATATATATATATATAAATATTTTTGAATAATTACGTATATATATATATATATATATATATATATATATATATATATATATATATATATATATATATATATATATATAGCTTTAAATAATAAAAAGAAGAATAAATATATATATATATATATAGTTGTATATATATATATATATATATATATATATATATATATATATATATATACCGTTTTTGGGAAACCATTTTTTGTTAAAAAAAATAGTTTAGTCTTTTTTCTTCCAAATAGTATATTATTTTATTATTTTCCATTGCTATTAATTATTTAGAGCCCCATTTTTTCTTAAAAGCCTTGTGAAAACCTTTGCTTCATAACCTGTTTGTACTGTATAAATAAGTGAATTAATGGTGCAGGCATTCAGCTTGGTACTTGTTAAATTTTTTTTTTCTATAAATATTATATTATTAATTAACATACTCAATAAAAATAAAATAAAATATCGTGTTTAACTAATAAGTTAATAACCATTTAAATTAAGTTGTTTATTCATTAAAATTATGGGAAATGATTATTCTCAGGACAATTAGGTAATGAAATAATCTCTAAATAATTTAAAAAAATGTAAACTAGTAAAATAATATACAACTTTTTAAAAAGAAATTAAAAAAAATCTTTGTCTTTATGACAAAAACCATGTCAGGATATTTGCATATATATATATATTATTATATATATATGATATATATGATGGATATATATATATATATTACATATATATATATATATATATATATATATATATATATATATATATATATATATATATATATATATAGAAGTATATATATAAATATATACGGTAAACAAAGCTCTGTTTTGAAATATAAAAAAAATTATACATTTATATATATATATATATATAAGATATATATATATATATTATTATATTATTATTATTATATATATATATATATATACATATATGTGTGTGTGTGTGTGTGTGTGTGTATGTGTGTGTGCATGTTGCCTGGTTGTGGGTGCGTGTGAGTGTGTTGTGTTGTGTGTAAGCGAGTAAGTGTTGCAATTACTAAGGAATAGAAGATACGCGAATGCAAGCAATTTCAGCCACCACCTACGTCCAATGTTTTATTTTTATTAACCTGTGATCCATTTTTGCATTTAGTTCCCCAATTAAGGCGTGTTGCTATCCTTCAACGAAATATTTGTATTTGGGATCCACAATGTCCATTTATAGATACTTTGTATTTAATAATGATAGAGAGTGAGGCTATCGATCTCCTCCTTATTCCTTCTTCAATCAGTTTAATCGTTACTCGTATCGCTATCATATCATTTCCTTTTACGTTTTGAGCGATAATAATCATTCTTTGGAATTTCCCATTTGAATATGTATAGTTTATTAATATATATATATATATATATATATATATATATTATATATAGTATTAATATACTATATATATAGTTATATAATATATATATATATATTATATATATATATGATTTATATAAATTATATATATATATATATGTATATCTTATATGATGAAATATCAGTATTATATATATATATAAGATATATGTATATTTATATATATTATATAAATATTATATATTATATACATAAGATATATTAGATATATAATATATATATATATATCATATATATAGATAGATATATATTATATATATATATTATTTTGCCCTTTAATGTACTTCACAATCACACACACAATTTATTTAAAACTATTTTTATTAATTACACATATTAAGATCATTAAAACAATATGAGGATAAATTGACAATCCTAACAGTTAAGGAAACACAATATTTCGTGGCCGTCTCTTGACCTTTTTCAAGAGACACTTGCAAAAGGTGTCTAGAGAGGAACGAAAATATTGTGTTCCTTAAACTGTTAGGATTGTTAAATTTATCCTCATATTTTGTTTAATGATCTTGCCAATATGCTGTAATTAATTAAAAAATAGTTTTAATAAATTGGCTGGGAGTGTGTGAAGTACGAAACCGGTCAGAAACTAATAAGTATAAATATGCCTCATTGGCCAACAAAGATTTTGCGGCATAAACATTTTGAAGTTCACTGTTATAGGATTAACTTGTTCCTGATTGCGATCTGACCTCCGTTTGTCCTAGATTGACTCTAGTGGTTTGAGATTACAGGGTGGTCATAAAATACATTAGATACACAACAATTTACGTTAGGTTGTTAACGTAAATCACAAAAAAAACACGACTAAGATATAATACTTAAAGTCGTTAGATGAGTAGGACGAGTTAATAATGCTAATCAGGTCAAAACACTGCAATTCCAGTACCAATCCTGCACCCATCACAATTCCCTGCATTACAATATGGCTGTCTATATGATGTCTTCTGTGTGCGATATTGGACAATCACGTTGAAGGGGCTCCAACAATAGTCTCCATCATATGGTTCCCATCTTCCTTGAATCTTTCTTCCATCACATTGATATCTTGATGGAACCCCTCTCCCCTTGTTCCTTACTATAACATCCTAGATTATCTCGAACTGATCTAAGTGACTTATGCTTAGAAAGTGAACTTTTATGCTGATATTAGCATTCAAATTTTTTGAAGTCTGAAAGCATTTTCTGTACGAGTTCTACATAGGTGGCAGATTTTATTGTTGCCCAAAAAGTTCTGAACAACCAAGACCAAACTTTTCCAGGGCAGATGCTTCAAAATCAGTCATGGAATTTATGAAATTGTTATCCTTGATGATTTGGCGAATTGAGGGCCGCTTAAGATTCCCAGCTTTGAGTTTCTCCATACTTAACCCTGGAAAAAATCTGCAACACTATATTTGATAACATTATTCACCATCTTTGTCTAGGCCCTAACAAATTGCTTCATCAGTCCTAGTTTTGATGGGGAGTGGTGGGAAAATAATTTTTTCCCTGTAAACTAGTGGTCGTTAACTGACTCATTTTGATGCAACCTACCAGTCATTATTTTCCCTAGCAGCCATACAACTCTCTCTCCCAGTGTCTTCTTTAGCCCATACTATCCCACAAGCATATGAAACAAGGTGTACTTAGTTTTATCGCTTTGCTGCCAGTTGAGATGTTGCCATCTTCAACTCCAACGCATATAGAACCCACTGGGTTTCATTACATGCTAAGCTCGTTGACAAGATCATTCTTATTTTTTCATATTCCTCTTTCAGTTTTGTTGAGTGACCCCCTATTGCAATCGATGGATAAACTTAGTGCCATTGAAATACAACACACTTCACAGCTTCTCGTTTGAAACTATCACATAAACAATCGCCAAGATCTTCTGGCGCGATTTTAGGTAACCCCCATCTTTGGAGTTAGAGTCACGAGGACGTTCCTACAGGATTACTAGGGTCTTCTTCAAGAAATATGGAAGAGTACTACCTCTCTTGTCCGAAAAAAAAGTTATTTTACATTCGGCCTGGAGACTTCTATTCACTTAGTCTAGATGCTAAAGTACTACAATCTAGCTTGGAGAGACTTAACTCTCGCACTAAATCATTGATCTCTTCATATCCTGGGAGAACTGTTGCTGTGTAGAAGTACTTTATTCATATTCACTTACCACTATCTGCACGTGTGCACACAAATCCTGGATATATTTTCTTCATCAGACAATGCTAGGCTCTGGAGTGTAGTGAAACACTTGGGGATGGGGAATCGTCGGAGTGTGTGTACAGGTCGCCTTTGCTGATTTCCAAATCCGGATGACGCAAATTTCGTTACTTTGTAACGATTAGATACCTTGCACATTAAACCAAACAAAAATAACAGTCACTGTTGTGATTCTTTGGCTCCCCGCCTTACCATAGGCACACCAAATTTAAAACCCTTTTGTTCGTCCATTTTTCCACTGACGTAGATTTTCGACACACGTTTACAGACCATATGGGGAGCCCAAGACTTATCTTGGTCTCAAAGTTTCATTCCAAAGTATGCCAGATATGCTGCTCACAAAGCTAGTAATATTTCTTCTTTGGTTCTCCTGGACAAATTTCACTCACAGATTTAGTCAGAATACATTGGTTGGTTATCAAACAGGCTCTGCGTGATTGCCACTCATAGGGTTCTGTAACATAGAAAAAAAATAAAGTTATGTACAAAGGTGAAGCCCTTAAAAAGAAATAAAACGATATTACTGTAAAGATATGCATTAAAAAGAAAATTTGTATAAGAAAACCTGGAATTAGAGCCAATCTTGGAAAAACTAATGTCATTTCTGAAATCAGCCCACCCGAATATATTATAAATTCGATAAAATATCCTGGGCAGCAAAAAAAATTTTTTGTTGGCCAGTGATAGACAGCGTTCTAACGCTGCATTTAAGAGGATAGTATGAATTATACTATATATATCTATCATAATATCTCTCTCATAATATATCCTACTAATATTATATATATTATATATATATATATCCTATATATATATTAGACATATATATATACTCATATATATATATAGAGTACCCCGATATATATCCTTCATATATTATACTCCCTCTAATCTATATATCATTACCTCTCTCTCTCAGTCCTCCTGCTCCTCTCTCGGCTCGCTCCTCTGGTTCTTGATACAGGCGAAGTTACCGTATCGCGCCTTAGGAAACTGCGCTATATTGTCTATTGATGAGTTAAACTGATTATACCGCCGAGTTTTGGTATCGCTAGGATGATTCTAAGGGGTAGCTGCCCCCGAGGTTGAAGCGAAATATGAGGGTTACGCCCTTTTTTCAGCTTCCAATTCCGTGTGTAGGCTGGACGTTGAAGTAAATATTATTATTATGACTCCTCTTATTATTGATTACTTATTATTATTATCTAATTATTATTATTGATTATTATTATTCATTATTTATTATTCTCTCTCTATATAATTAATGATTATTTTTTATTCATTATTATCATTATTATTATTAATATTATTATTACTTATTATACTCTCTCTCTCTCATTATTATTCATATTATTATTATTATTATTACTTATTATTATTATTATTTATTTTAGGGGTAGATCGAATCTGAGTCGAAAACGATTCCTGGAAGGAATTCGTTTTTTTACGCACTCCGACTCCAGCTCCGACTTCCCACTCCGACTGCCAAACTCCGACTCCGACTCTGCCTCCGATTCCGACTCCGACTCCTGGCCCCGAGACTGCCGGACCGCCGACGCCGACTCCGGTTCCGTTCCAACTCCGTTATACTTATATATATAAGTATATATATACTATCTAATATATATATAATATAATATATATTATAATATATTATATTATTACAATACTTACTGATATATATATATCTCTCTAGTAATAGAGTATATATATAATAGGTGAAGATGACCGTGGGCACTCCAAAGGGGGGATTGCTCCAGAAAAGATGTTAATTTTTAAAAAAAAAAAACTTAAGGGGCTCTTAGCCGATGGTGGACAGAGGGGGGACGAAGGTCCCCCCCGTCTTCCCCCTCTTGAAGGCGAGAGACCCTGGACTCGTTCCATTCTTTGCGATTTGAATCTTGGGTATTCCTTTAGTTAAAAAAAACTGTTTTTGGCAACTCTGACCGCTCTATTGCCTCTGAGAATTAATAAAAAAAAATCGTCTATATCGTTCGCTCAAATTTATTATCGGTTAGAATCCTTTTAAAGGGACGAGTTCCTATATGATATTCTAATTTTATAAAGTATATATTATTATATACTCTAATCTCAAGAGTAGTAATACTACTTAAGTAGTTATATATCTAATCAGTTATTAGTATAATTATTATATATATATAATTATATATAATATGGCATATTTATAAGTGTTGACTCAGGAGCGAAAATCAATAATTAATGTAACGTTATTTTAATAATTTTAGGATAAATACATTAAATTTTGGGTAAGCCATAAACCTTAATATCTAATCCTAACCTAACCTTAAACTAATGTAACCTACAATCTAACACTAACCAAATACCTTACCTAACCTAATTTTAACGGAGTCAAACACTTATAAATGTTCCTATTATATATAATAGAATATATATATATATATATAATATATATATATAATATAGTATATATATTATAATATTATAGTTATTATAATATAATATATAATAATATATATATATATAATAATACCCCCCCATGACTATTTTTTCCTGATGATGAGATTCTTGAGGGATCGTGTGTGATCACTAGCAGAGTGAGCGTGTGCATAGTGTTTGACCACTATCGCAACGACGAGACAAATTTAGAAGAACCGAGAAATACTTCTACTGGTGCGTAAAGAGCAGAGACCCATTACTACGTGCTTCCCGCGTCGCACTTTCGGAGCGTAGGCCAAACAGATTAATCTGTACCGCGCATGGTGAATAATTAATTACAAGAAGCCGGGGTTCAATATGTTTAAGGAAATCTCAATATACCTGCAATTAAATTGTATTTGATATTACCCCCCTGCATATTTCACCATGCTGGGATTTGATTCCTGGACCCTAGCAGATGAGCGTTGCAAGCGTAGGACCACATATCGCTCAAGGACGAGTGACAAAAGAAGAAACCCCGAGATACTTCTTACCTGTCCAGCAGTGCATTACTACGTGTGGCGTGGTGGCGTGCTCGCACTCGGGCGTAGGGCCAAGCAGGGTACCGCGCATTGTGAATAATAATACCAAGAACCGGGGTCAAATTTGTACATTAAAATAAATAAATCCTGCGGGTGTGAATGGCCGATCTTTGGGGCAATCATCATCCTCTCGACCAACTTGCAGCCGTTGTCGGACATCATACTATATATATAATATATATATATTATATATATATATATATATACGCGTATATATATATATATAATATATATATATATATATATATAGTATACTATATATATATATAATATAAATATAATATATCATATATATATATATATATATTATATATATATATATTATATATATTATATATAT
>JABUQX010041526.1:0-2500 GCA_015478945.1 Trachelipus rathkii | reverse complement strand
TATTTTTATTCTTTTTTTTTTTTTCATAAGTATTAACATAATACGAGCTGTCAATAAATTGCTCGGAATGTTCAACTTAAATAGTTGGTATATCTTTGCAAGGATTAAAGTAGAAAGATTTAATTATTCTGTAATTTCAACATATGTTTAATTAGAGAAATAAGGTTGATTGACATTTTAAAAATTTTTTACAGTTATTTAATTTATAGTAAGATTATATTTTTTGCCAACATAAATGTTGAGGTTGACGTACTATATATAGATATTATCTATTATACTTATAATATAATATTATATATTATATTATTATATATAGATATATATATATATTAATATATATATATACGTTTATTAATATTTTTTTTATATTATTGTTAATCTATATATATTTATATATATATACTTATATATGTTATATATTATTATAGTATATATTATATATATCTATTTAATATTTATTGCTGCTCTAAAATTTTACTTTATTAATAATATTTTGATATAAAAATTGTTTTTTAAAATTAATATAAACAATATATTTTAAAATACTAATATAAATATATATATATATATATATATATATATATAGATATTTTATATATAATTCTAAATATATATATATATAGTAATATATTATTATATATATATATATATAATCTATATATATATATATATAATATATATATATATATTATATAATATATATATAATATTATATTATGATATATAGATATATATCATAATTATATATATATAGCCTATATATAGTATATATACAGATAGTATATATTATATATAGTCTATATATATATATATATATATACTATATATATATATACTTACTATATATATTATGATATAATAACTATATATATAAATATATATTATATATATATATATATTATATATATTATATATATAAATATTTCATATATTGATATATTATATATAGTATTATATTATATTAGTTATATATATAATAATATAGTATATATATATACCGGTACGATTATATATATATATATATATATATAGTAATTATATAATATATATATTATATTATATAATATATATTATTATATATACTATTATATATATATATATATAATTATATGTGATAACTAATATACATATATACTATATCATATATTATATATATATTTATATATGATTGAAAGTAGAGGACCAAAGCGGGATAAACATATTATATTCGGGACGTTCGAATTCATACACTGATTTATTCATCATCCGCTAAGTGATAATAATAATTAATTAATAAAAAAAAAAAAAAAAAAAAAAAAAAAAAAAAAAAAAAAAAAAAAAAAAAAACACTTAAATATGACAAAGCGCAAGACACAAATATTAAACAAAAATAAATAAATAAAATCAAAATAAATTTGGAGCCATACCCAAAAACATGAGATAAGATATAACGCTAGTACACCGAACTGTAATGACTAAAAATAAAAGGTGGACTCGAACGAGAAACGTGAAGATTTGGTCCAAAAAATACAAAAACTGATTAAACAATGGACAATGACATAACAAAACAAAAAATAAGCCTTAAAAAAACCTGTCTCCTGTCCCTTAAATGTATATAATGTTCCACATTTTGAACGTCTCATTTTTATTTTATATTTTTAATTTTTATTTTTTAATTATTATTTTCATTTCATTTTCAATTTTTTTATGTTTATGGTATTGTTATTATATGTTATTACTATTATGTTTATCATTATTTCTCTCACTATTTAATGTCATTATTTTGTCAATGTTTATAATAATTGTTTTTATTTTTATACTCCTTTTATGTATAATTGCCATCGTTCATGTTTTATTCATTTATATTGTGTTGTTTTTATATGTTCCCTCTGTTCTTGTCCAATTTTAAGTTTATTTTTTTTTTGTTATTGATAGCGCTTTGTCCATTGTTATATCCGTTTTATATTTTTTACAACCAACTGGCTGTTTCTCTCGTATACTTTTCTTTTATGTTTTATTTTTGTCATTCAGTTCTATCTATCCTTCATGGTATTTTGGGTATGGCTTCATTTATTTTGTTTATTTATGTTGTTCTTGTATTATTTTTATTTTTCATATTTTTAGTATTTATTTCTTTTCTTTTTTGTTTTTGTTTATCCTTATTTATCATCATTCTTCATTATTTGTAAATCTTGAATAATATAAATGGAATCATAAAGGGTTTCCCATTTTAAATGTGGATACTTTGTAAAAATCTGTCTGGATTTAGATATATAGTATTTATTATATATTATATAATATATATATATATTATAAATATTAATATATATATAATATATATATATATATATATAATTATATATATATATATATATATATATATATATATATATATTTTGGTCCTACGAAATTGCTTCCAGGTCCGGATTGATAATTTTTAGAAAGGCCTTTTGTTCGGCGCCGAAACTGATGTGCTGCATCCTTTCTTATATGAGGGACGGAGTATTGACCGTGTTTTATT